>JANBPK010001235.1:0-53426 GCA_027579435.1 Candolleomyces eurysporus | reverse complement strand
TGGCAGTCACATGCCAGTTTAGGGCCAACCCACCTACCCAGCATGTGACTGCTAGTGACCCGGCCCTAAACTGCTGGCCTATATCAATGACCGGGCGGAGTTTGATTCACCTTTTTCTCTTTCTCCTTGCATCCGTGGCGACTCGTAACTATCTCGGGAGAAATATGTGTAGATTTAGACAACGAGCCAGGCACGATTGTCCAATGATGGCATAACTAAGTGAGGAAATCAAAGTATCGAGGAGAATAAGGGCGACGGAACAAGGCTTGGTGAGGCGCCTTATATTTTGAGAGGCCGTTTGGAATTGAAGTTCGATAAGATATCTAGGCATGAATATAAATTTCATCCATGGTTTTCAAACCATCGGACTCTCGAGCTTCAAGAGTTCCTGTCGACCATGGTGGACGACCACGACATCAATATGGAAGGGGACGCCCAAGTGAGTCCGGGCCATCTCCTGATTAACACCCATTTACTAACAGTGCCCCAGAACCGGTTGATGTCTAATGCCGCTGCGTCTTCCAGCCAGGTCGTGCACAACCCGGCTAACGGTGCTCTTCAATCCCCAAGCGACCCCAATCCTGCAGCGCCCTCTTTTAATACAGACAACGACGCTATGACTTCGCTCCTTGTTCAAGTTATGCATCGCTCAAATACAGTCATGGCCCAACAAATACTCGCGACATTGCCGACTCTCATTAGCAGCGCCGTATCCCAAGCACTGGCTCGTTCGTCCGGGCAGCCCGTCGAGCAACCGCAGCAAAGTACCCATTCCCAGCAGTCGCGGGAGATCGCCCACCCTCAGCAGCAGGAAGTAGCCCATCTTCAGCAGCAGCAGGCTGCCGAGCCTCAGCTCACTCAACCTATGGAAATCGATGAGGACGGTCCAAAGACGCCGCAGCGCAAAGGAAGGCCACCCCAGAGTCCTGGAAAGAAGCCTGCAGTCAAAAATCAGTGGAATGTACGTGTTCCGCGTCGAGATCCTCTTTACTCTCCTATTCTCACACTTCCCGATTCACAGAAGGCTCTCCGCAAATACCTCGAGGGGCAACATGTCGGCCTTTGTAAGGTCGATGACCCTACACCGACCGCTGACCCTGAACGGGTGAAGGCTTATACTCTTCATGGTCGCGATCCGCCTGCTTTGCCAAATCCTCAACTGGACTGGACGGGTCCTCCAAACTCTCCATGGAACGAGAGACTGATTGGGCTCATGGCCAGGGGTTTCTACATGATGGTAAAGGACAACGAAGCGTACGCACCCCCGAGTCCTGCAAAGCTTCGCACTCTAGCCCATGTGAAACAGTGCATCAGCGCCAGGATCAAGAAGACACGGACAGAATGGCGCCGTTGACAGAAGCTTCTCCTAGAAGATCCAGAAGGAGCTAGTGCACGGTTGAAGGCGGAAGATGAAGAGGAGAACAAGGAGGTTCGGAGGGCAGGAAGGAGGAGGTGTCGCCATCCGGGTACCTATCCGGCCTTATGTGATGCAAGACTTCACGGATTTCCGCGCATGGTTGTATTCCCGGCCGGGTATTGAAGAAATGATTTGGCAGTATCACAAAAAATGTTTGGAGAACGTAGGGTCGCCATTTATTTCTGATATCAATGAAGCCGCGGCCATTTGGGGGTTCAAGGATCACGAAGGAAACGTGTTTGTAGATTCCGAGAAGGAACTGCGGACAGTTTGGTCGCTGAGCTACGACACCTATAACCCTTTCCACAACAAAGCTTCCGGCAAATCAGCATCCATCGGGGCCATTGGTATGGCTTGTCTCAGCCTCCCTCCCAGCATTCGAACCAAACCAGAAAATCTTTACCTCGTTGGTCTCGTACCCGGTCCTCGACAGCCTCAATTGGAGGGTTTGAACGGGCACCTGAACCCGCTTGTCAAAGTGTTGAAAGAGTCGTATGAAGATGGGACATGGTTCGAGCAAACATACGAACATCCTGAAGGGCGTAGGTCACGCGAAGCTGTCATCCCATCTATCAACGATCTTCCGGGAGGTCTTAAACTTGTTGGTCACGCCAGCCATATAGCGACCATTTTTTGCACAAAGTGTCATGTAAGGAAGAAGGGAATCAACAACATCGACACCAATAGCGTCCCATTCCAGCTCATGACTCAGGAAGAGTACCGACGAGCGGCTTTGGATTGGTGCAACGCTACGACGAAGGCTCAAAGGAACGCCGTCTTCAAGCGAACCGGCATTCGTTATTCCGTCCTCCTGGAGCTCGATTATTGGAACCCCGTTTCCTTGTCCTGGATCTCATTCGCGGACCCGGAAGCACCCATCGCCTTCAGAGCCCAAGTGATATTGCCAACAAGGGTGCCCACATCCTTAGCCCACTCAGCGCCAGCCTTGAGGATCCACCAAGAGACAGCCATGACAACAGTATAGATACCAGTCGTCCCACTGCGAGCCAAGGAGGTCCAATCGGCGTCGGGAGGAACCTCACGCATGAAGGCAGAGGGGTTCACGCTATCGACACCCTTGATCCTCCATTCGGGTTGATTCGCCTTCCACCAACTAAGTGTTTGAATAGAAAAAACTGCAAGATCGAGGGAGGAAGGGGGGGATAGTCTTGTTGTGGCTCTTGATCCAAGCTTGGACGGCCTTTGGACGATCGGTTGTATTCATCCGCATTTGCTGTCAATCTGTGGTCAGAAAAATTACACCATCCATTGGAATAGAACTGACCCCATTCCCGTGATCCTGAACTTCAAATTGCACAAAGTGATACAGAAGGGAGCACCACGCGTCCTCTTTTGAGACTGAAAGCAGATACTTCCAGATTGGCTTGAGATAGGAGGGCAAGCTCGCCTCGAGGTCGGCAAGTGAGACAGCCATCTTAGATGCTACAAATCGGTAAATGTGAGATAATAGAATGAACAAGTTGACGGACAAACGCACCTAAGCCCTTTCCCGTCTCTTTGTCGTCGTTGATGACGGCCTGTTCCATCCCTCCACCAGCGCTGTCTTCCGTCGCCTTGATTTCTACGCGCATGTCTCCATTTCCAGCAGCTGGTATCTCCTGGGAGTTTGACAGGACCACGTCCCGATGTTGAGATCCCTCGTTGGCCATGGGGACGTCGGTGGGGGCAGGGGGATCTTGGAAGATTGCTGGCATTGATCCAGCATCAACGTGTTGCCCATTCACAGGGACAGCTGGCACTCCACTGCCTTCGGTGGTTGACGCTACAGGCTCCTTGGGTAAAGGGTCACCGTCAACGCTGTTGGTGAGGGATTGGGGAGGGGAACCTGCATCATGGTCAGTGGTGGGGGAGCGGGAACAAAGGAGTTTGATCCTAAACAGGCGTGAGATCAATCTATCGACAAGTGATAAACAAGATGAAACTCACTTGTCCAAGGTTTGTTTCAGCTCTTGAGCGTCTAACTCGATCCCAACCTTTGTCAACTCTTTGACAAGAACTTCAGGCTCCTCTCCACAACCAATGGTACTGTCCAAGATGCCCAGGACAATCTTGTTCCTGGCCATGTTGATCTCGCGAGTTCTCTCGTACTCGCTCTTGAGCGCTTGAGACTGTCGACGATCTTCCTGCTTGTTCTCGGGCTGCTTGGGTACGGCATTCTCCAACAAGGTGTTGCTGGAGCTCGGTGATAGGCCAGACTTGTTGGTGCCACGGCTTTGCCCAGCAGCGGCAGGAGTGGATCCACCCGAACAACGAGCACGGTCATCGTCATCTATCAGGCTGTCAGTGGTACAACTGGTGACGGTATGTGATTAACTCACCATAGCACGCATCGAAGAAGGCGTCCAGCTGGCTTACCCACTCCAGATAGGCCTCTTTACCGAGGAACTCATCAAAGGTGAGTCCTTCTTTTGTGGTTCCAACAGGGTGGCTATGATGAGATTTTAATATTTACTACGCTGTCAGATTAGAAACCTATGAACTCACATGTAAGTGTATACCTTGCCGTCGTATGAAGGGTGTGGACCTCCAAAGGCAATGACCCCGGACCAGTCGGTCTTGCTCACAATGTTTTCGCCAAATTGCTTGAGGGTTCGAGGAAGTTCCGTGAGGTTGCGGGAGATATCTTCGTTTGTCAGAGGGTCTGTACGGCGTCCCTCCCGAGCCTCGTTGACAATGTGATGAACCTCCTCAGACTCGCGCTTGTAGAGCTCGAGAATGATTCGGTTGCATACAGCAAACCTTTTCTGGGCGTCGAGCTGGGAGAGTGGCCCTCCATGGAGATGCTTACACTCGTCGTTAACACATTCTTCAAGGCCCTTTTCCCAGTAAAGCTTCTGGTAGACCTGCCAGTGCTGAAGCATCTTCTTCTTGGGCTCGAGAGTACCGCGCTTACCGGATGCGCTTGCTGTAGCAGTCGTCCGAGTAGCGTTGGGGNAACCAATTCTCGACATGCTAGACCTGGGTAAGCTACAGCTCTGGTATCGAAAGACAGCAACTTACACTTGAATACAGGTCCCACACAGCCTGTCTCGCAGTCTCAAGCCCGAGGACACGAATGGCTTCTTCGGTGGGGGCGAGCGTGAAGGTCTTAATCAGGTCTTCAGTCGTCTCCTTGAAGAACTCGCGCTTTAGACCAAGGGCGGCGCGCTCCTTGTACTGGGGGATCCTCTCCGTCATCCAGTCCCACTGCGGGATGTTGGCCCAGCGTTTGCCCATCAGGAGAGGTTGGTTGCAGAGATGGTAAGATGTGAGAAGCTATGAGGACGGGTACAAAGAGGGTGGAAACTAGTTGGGGTACACGCCCTCGTCTTCGTCCTTTTATATTTCGTAGGAGGAGGAAGGGTTTATTTACTGGAATYTNATCATGCTTTTCCTTTTCTTTCTTTTATTTTCTTTTTCCTTGTCCTTTTCCTCTTTTTTTNATTTGCCCCGATAGGGTTAGATTGAGTCTGCCCTGGAGTGCACCCGCACCGCTCGACAACCGCCTACCCATGCGCCGGTTTGTTTTCCGTTTATATCGACTTTCCTTTTTTACTCGCCGCCGCCTCTTTGTGCCCAGTCATTTAAGACGGTTTCCATCATTTGTTGGGGATCACCCCTTTCCACCTTCTCTCCCACCAGGAACAGTCCCCTGCCTCCTCACTTAATGCCACGACCCCGCTCCCGCAGCCATCGGCATTACCAGCAACGGTCACCGTCGCCAGAACTGTCCAGTGGTAAGTGTTCTCTTCCTTTGAGGAATGGCCCTCTCTTAAACTGAACGGGTTAGATGTTGGTGACGGTAGCCTGAGCTCAACTTCAACAGCGGACCTTGACGCTGCCCCCCTTTCTAATGTGAGCCTCAACGATATCGCCAACATGTTGGCTGGGTTGAGTAAGTCTTCTTGTTTATAATGTTTTATCTCGCTCTCTGATTACTTGACAAGATTTAACTTTAAGCCTTTCTCCAACTCCCATTCGTGAGGTCAGAGAGTATGAAGATGCTCCCGCTCGCTCGATTGGTGGTTCTCGCCCAGCTTTTTCAGGTGCTCGCACAGCTCCGTCAACCCCTTCTCAATGAGCTGCCACCCGTACTACGAGGTTTGTACCCGTTGACGCTGGGGAAGTTGCCCCTGAAGCACCTCCCCAACGGGAGTGGGTCATGCCTGGAAGTCCGTTGACCAGGAAGCCAAAGTTTTACATTATTACACGTGGGCGCTGCTGCGGTGTCTTCTGGAGTTGGTAAGGGTCTACTGTATGATTCCATGATATTTCACTCACCTCTCTTTTCGTCGTCTGACAGGAACTTCACCGAACCGCTCATCAAGAATCTTCAGACCGGCCAGTTCTGGCCAGGTGTTCGCTACTGGCGAGAGGACAACTTTGAGGTGGCATGGGCAGAATACCAGAGAGCCAAGGCCGCGGGTCAAGTCTCTTTAGCCGCTCGCCAATTCGGGGATCAAGTTCGTTATGGACCTGATAATCTTTGCATCATGTAGAACGTTCCGATATCGTTGCGCCTATGTATGTCTGTTGTCCGTTCAATGATATATACTTCTTAGCGCAACGCTCTGGAGCTGCCGAGGACAGATTTTGGGTGTTCGAATCAATAGATTTGTTAGCATGTCTCTTTTTGAGCAATCTCATTTCGTCGGACTCAGTTTGCAGCTCTCCCTCCTATTTTCATGTCGTCCAGATTCAAAGTTCGGGCCCTTGTAGCCTCAGAATTGGAATACCAAAGATTTTTAATGAAGTCCTTCAGCCCATGGGCTCCATTAGATTGGAAGAATGCGCTCGATTGTCAGTGCTTCTTCAGTTTCGCATTGTGGTAATTGATAACAACTGATCTCGTGCTGATCTCGTGTTTGCCTCGTGTTCCACTGCATAAGTACTCCATTCGCTGGACTTTACACAAGCGTCGAGTGTCTGTGCCATGTCTCAACAACAAAAACGGAAAGGGGACTCGGGCCCGTCCGAAGCCAAACGAGTACGAGTCACAAAACCTGGACCACGCTCTGGGTTTCGAATATCCGGTTCTTCTAGTCAGCCAGGACCACGCACAACATCCGTGGTGACTCTCAAGGACAATACTGCTTGTCGAACTGGGCAATGTCATGTGGAAAACAAATCATCACTCCAAGGACAAGTCTCTGGGTCTTTGACGAAGGAGATTTCGAAGCACGACTCATCGGATATGTATAACGACCCCACAGATGGCTATCATGGCTTTGAGCGGAACACAGCTTCAACAACATCAACAACTATGAGTAAAACGGCCAAAACCAAGGCTGGCCATCGGAGAACCTATGAGAACTTGGTGAGATCTTAACTATCTTTCATACTTCCAGGACTTAATTCATTAACCACGTTGTTTTTGACCGCTATTTTAGTCAAAACTTCTAGACTGGATCCCTCACCAACAAACGTTCCTTGACGAGTTGCTGCGTCACGATGGATATGGCGACTGGGTGGGGAATACCAGATGCTCAAACTGCGATGAGGACAATTGTCAACCTTTCAAGTGTCAGGATTGTTGGAATGGGGCACTATTGCGCTGCCGTAATTGCATGATTAGTGCCCATCTAGATCTCCTGCTTCATCGAGTTGAGGTTCGTATTCATCTAATTGAAGATCGTCAACAGGCTGACCACACGAACAAATCAGACATAGACTGGAGAATACTTCCAGAAGACCTCTTTGGCTCTTCTTGGACTTCGATATCAGCTCGGCCATGGCGGTGGGCCTTGTTCCAAACCGGTTCCTGGACCAAAAGACTTCATGGTCTTTGATGTAACCGGAGTCTGTCTTGTCAACATTGATTTCTGCGGCTGTAGACCACCAGCTGAAGAGCTTGAGAAAACTGTTCAACTCCTTCGTTCATCATTATTTCCTGCAACACTCACAAGACCTCAAACTGCATTTACTTTTGAGATGCTCGACACTTTTCATCAGCTTACCCTCCAGGCAAAAACTACGGTCTACGACTACTATCACACTGTCTTACAACGGTCGGACGCACTCGAGTTGAGCAGTATACCGGTATGTCCACTTGGTCGCCCTTCTCTTCATTATAAGGTCATGATTATTAATTGAATTAGAGTTGGTGCAACGACTTCCACCGGGCCTTTCGACTATGGCGTGTCCTTCTCATGCTAAAGCATGCGGGAAGGGGAAACGATCCAACGGGCGTCATGGGGAGTCAAGAAGGCGAAATCACTGTGGAGTGCCCAGCGTGCCCGCACCCAAACAAGAACTTGCCAACCAATTGGAATACGACTGGCACTCTGCTGTGAGTGTTCTAATTTGATTCAACCTTTTTTTAGTTCTCATCTTCTTTAGTTTCCTATACACGCTTTTTNCTGGCCGTTGACGCAAACTTCAAGTTGAAAGGGAAGGCCAGGAAGATCCAGGATGTGGAGTTGATGCCTGGATTGGGTTGCTTTGTGGAAGAGAACACATTCCAGTCACATCTTGCTAAGTATGTTGACGAGCCTGAGGTACATTTGCTGTTTTCTTCACCTGGCTGTTCACCTCAGGTCTAAAAAGAATATATAGATTAATACCTGTCAGTCTGAGCACGACGCCATTGTGCGTGTATCTGCTCTCGTCATGGACTTGTTCGCCCGAATGGCGTCGGTGACTTACAGAAAGGGGAACGGTGTGTTAATCCTCCATGTCTTGGGTCTGGGCATGTTATGATATTCAATTTTCAAGGTACTCCAACATGGATTACATCATTTTCTCTGCCGTTTTATGGTTGGCATTGGTACGGGTTGTTATCACTTATGACATTGCATGTCAGTGGTCCAAAAACCTTCCGAAGCGCATGGAGAAACTTCCCGAGCGCATTCAACTCGATCTGGAGACAACATCGGTCACTGCTGCCGTACCGTCTTGGCACATCAACGGTCATGGAAGCGACTGCCAGACCAACTATGCACTTGCATACTGTCACGGAAGTGGCCGCACCTGTGGAGATGAATCAAGTCCACCTGGTCGCAGACCAATGCCCTAGGAGCAAGCGTACGTGAGATGGCTAGTGGCGGGCGACATGAGACCTTGAACGACCATTTCAACGGAATGAACTTCGGTAAACTGGTCGGCCTTCGTGAGTGCATTGTGCCTGAATTCAACGGCTGAAGGTCATCACGTACCCATTTCAGGCTCATTGCTGCCGAAGAAACTATGTGAGGCGGCCGAAATGACCAAGCAGCACCAAGAGGCATTTACAAAACTGTCGGCAACCTTTTCAGACGAAATGAAGGCAAAGTGGACTGACATGGTGTCTAACTGGGAAAAAGACGCTACCAAAAGTCCGAATCCTTACAAAGACATCAAGCTAGGTGCGCATCTCATATTTGCTGATACGAGCCAATGCTAATCCCAAGTAATGTAATAGAGACTACCCTTCAGGATGTACGTTTGCAGATGGCAAAGGAAGATGCTGAAGAAGCAGCTCGTGGTGTCGTTTCAGCTCATCAGATTTCGTTATCCAACTGTTTGATGACCGGTTTAGAGCTGGAAGAGCAACAGTGAGCCATGTTCAAGGTTACACAATTGAATTGAGCTGACAATCAGCTTATCAGGCAATCACTCAAGCAGCAGGTGAAGGGGAACAAGCTCACCACGAGTAAACAGAAAGCCGATTTAGAAGACAAGCGAACTGCGCTCAGACGGCGCATCAATCAGTGGCGTGAAGTGCAGCTTGTTTACGCACCTTGCGTTGTCACCCAACTTCCAAATTCTGATGAATCGGAAGGTCTAGCCCTCAACACTCCTGCCGAGAATATTCCCCTCCTCCTTCCATCAGCGCTGCCTCCATCCTTACAAGTGTCCGTCTCTCTGCTTGTCGAGAAGGAATGCAAACTACGTGAGGCTCAATGTGACGATGCCTTGGGAGAGATTCGACGACAGCGAAGGATTTTAACCGGCCTTGTCCAATTCAAGAAACTTAATCTGGCAGGCCAGGGGAACAAACCAAACACTCGGGTTTGCTCCCTTTACAACCGAATACAAACAAAGATTACGAAGGCGGAAACACGGTATAATGTTGCCCGGGCGGCACTGGCGACCCTGGATGCCAACGGAGCATGGAGTTCGCGTCTCCATGTCCTGAAGCCAGAGGACATCCATGGTCCTGGAAAGGACCCTGAGGATATCAGCAATGGGCGATTCATCATGTCGTGGATTTGGTTGATACCTCGAGCTCGTTCTGAGGGTCCAGATGAGCTGAAAGGCAAAGACCTTGATGAGAGTCTCAGAGTAGAATGGGTAAAGTCTCGCGCCTGGGTGCAGCAATGGGAGGAGGAATATTTGCTTGTCCGGGAGGAAATGCGTCGATCTGTGGTGTATTTGAGGTGGAAAGCAGATTGGTGGAAAGGGCGTGCGGCACTACCTGCGTTCAAGGCAGATGATGTGGCCCATGGAGTGTCTGCATATGCCGCCAAACAAGCAGCACTTTGCAGCCAGCTTGCCGAACGATTCTCACAAGTGTGGCTGCCCATTTTGGAAAAGCTCGGCCTCAAGCCTCAGTGGGAAGCCACCAACAGTGCCCATCAGCTCGGTGCTGCGTCTGGAATTAGCGGAACTGTCATGAGTGACGCAGGCATCGACTGGGATGAGACCACAATCATCGACGAATTGGACTTGGACTATGTTTGGGAGAGCAACAACGAGAGCGAGGAAAGGGAAGGGGGCAAGAATGACTTTGAGTTGGATGATGAGTAATTCATATTGGACTGTCAAATTATATCGGTATCCTGGTATGCGACCAACTTGTTTCCAGGCGCTGTCAAGTGCTGGCCCGTTGACATCATGCCCTACGTTGTCTGAGTCCTTGGCACAGTTTAGCACGGATGATCTATGTACACGTACAGGTGATTACTGCTTCGATCAGACCAATAGAAATGCTATTGCTATTAATATTCTGTTGGATCTCAAAGATCCTAAGTATCAATTGTATCAGGTTTACATGATTGAGAATTAGTGCCCATAAGTGTGAGTATTGATGATTGCCAGTGCTTAGACTGCGAATGTGGCTGGATACAGTGTAAATTATGGTGCCTCAATACATGATTCATTGTCATTTAGTTTGGCGCTGTTGATCTGGCCCCCAAAAGGGCATGATTCAGCCCTTGAGAGGACACAATTCACTGTTGATCGATGGTGACCAGGTCAAGATCACCACCAGCCAATGTTGATGTCTTTCACCACAGCTCGACATTGATCACTCAATGTCAACAATTTTGAGGGCATCAATTACTACGGCTCAATGTTGATGATTTCTCAGGAGGGTAAATCACTGTCAGTCAATGTCAATGATTTGGCCCTTGTTGTTTGAGGGCATGAATTACCATAGCTTGACATTGATGATTTGCTTGGGAAGATGATTCATCACCAGTCAAAGGTGATGATTTCTCAGGAGGGTAAATCACCATCACTCGATGTCAATGATTTGGCCTTTGAGTGGGTGTGAATCACTGCCACTCGATCTCAATGATTTGGCTGTTGGCAGGTGAAAATTACTGCTGCTTGATGTCAATGATTTGACCTTTGAAAGGGTGTGAATTAATACAATTTGAGGTTGATGATTTGGCCCTCTGCTGAGCACAGATTACTGTTGCTCAATGTCAATGATTTGGCCCTTGAAAGGGCATGAATCACTGCCACTTGATGCTCATGATTTGGCCCTTGACAGGGTGTACATTACTGCTGCTTGATGTCAGTGATTTGGCCCTTGAAAGGGGATGAATCACCACAGTTTGATATCAATGATTTGGCCACTTGGCATCTTTGATTTGGTACTCAAAGACCATGATTCTCTGCCTTTTGGCACTGTTGATTTGACCCTGAGAATAGCCCTGAATCACTGCTACTGCCTAACATAAATGATTTAGCCCTGACAACAATGATTTGCCCCACCTAACATAAATGATTTAGCCCTGACAACAATGATTTGCCCCACCTAACATAAATGATTTAGCCCTGACAACAAGGATTTGCCCYGCCTRAYATAAATGATTTAGCCCTGACAACAATGATTTGCCCTGCCTAACATAAATGGCTTAGCCCTGACAACAATGGTTTGCCCTGCCTAACATAAATGATTTAGCCCTGACAGCAATGATTTGCCCTGCCTGCATTGCATGATTTGGCCCAGTAATTAATAGTTCTGCATCCCACAAGGGTAAATCATAAATCATAGGGCAATCATTTACCCAGGGCATAGCTCACTTCCAATGAGAGGGCAACTGCCCTAAAAAATAGTGGACACCCCTCGATGACAGAAGCTGAAATATTGCTTCCGAAGCTGCCTTGTATTCTTCGTGCTTGGACCCTGTACGGATGGTGGCGCAGGATGGTGGCGTCGTCAAAGTGCTAAGCATTGTACACCTATCTATCGCAATCCCCGCTGGAATACTTCTCCTCTTTCCAGTCTTGAACGCTGCATAACGCCTTGCTCCTTGGCCCTGGTACGTGTTTCGGACCCAGCGCCTGGCCTTAGCTGAATTTCTTCAATAGCTCCCAACCGCCCTCTCAGCAATTCCGTACAGCACATGGTGCTCACTCAATATGCTCCTCAACATCGACAATCAAGCAAGTTCGGAGACAGTTATCTACGACCGCCTCGTCCAGCTACGGGTGATCGATACCTCTCGCTTATGCACATTCGTCCACCTCCGCTACCAAACTCCGAGTGAAGTCTTCCCTCTGCTCTCCTTGCTTCCTAGGCTGGGAAGGACCTGGTACCTGCATTGTGACCTGTTCCCTTTCATATCCCACACCATGGATATCGTCAACTTAATACGGGGGCAAACTGAAGTCGCTGGGATCCGCCTTGATTACATCCCTGAAGAGAAACACTTGTTGGATCTCGAACAGTTCCAGAACGCATTCTGCCTCCTCGTCACCTGGGTCCCTTTGAGCTGCAAGTTTCTTAGCATAATTGACAAATGCGATAATGTCGGAAAGCGGCTGCGATTAACGGCCATGTCTGAAGGACCTCCCCCAATCGACCTCAATCTCTGGAAGTGGAGATTAACGACTTTCCTTCCCCCTCCCTTAACCTCGGTCACCGTCTCGGCCCGTTGCGTTCGACATCCAAAAGTCGCCCAATTCCTACAGGAACTGATATACTCCCCTGTTAGTAGGCTGACCAATTTCTCGATCCGTGCGCTCTCCTTGCAGGACGATCTGGATTGTATTTATTCACTTCTGTCTGGGCAGCTGAATCCAATAACCAACTTGAAGACGCTCAGCTTTTCCGGACGTTTACAAGCCCGCCTCTCCTTGGATGAAGGCTGTCTTGTACGCTTTACTTCCCTCAAAGAACTTGCCTTCCTCGACGATGGAGCGCATCAGGAACAATTGTCCATCCTCCATCTCCCAGCTCTCAAGGTCATCAGGCTCACTCCAACGTTCTCTCACGTAGTCATGGACACTTCAAACCTTTCTTCCATTCATATTCAATCTCATCAGTACTGGCCATCTCCCCATTCCACCTCCTTCTGCGCCGAGCTCCAGAAAGTCCGCACGTTCCTCGTATCTTTGGTGCCTCTCCTCAAAAATAGGGCAGGTGTTGCTATGCATCTTGCAATGCCTACCGAACTTTGGAGACACCTCGAGTACTCCAAATCAGGAGTGTGCGCGTGCCTCAAAGGTGATGTCGGTCAACTAGAGGGAGAGACTGGAGTGTCCTTCTTACTCATCCGGGTTTGCTGCTCGCCCTTGGTCCATGTAAGTAGCCTTTGCCAATGTTTGCTCATTCAATGTATCTCATTTGTGCAACAGACATACATATTCAAGTTTCTCAACCTATTCCCGAGCCTTACCACATTGAAATTCGAGATTATGCCCTGCCGCAATGCCTGCAATGGACCCGCACGATGCTCCGATCACTGTGACGGTATTTTAGAGACTCTCAACACTTCTCTGACATCAACCCACCCTGCGCTGGCTTGCGTTGTCCACGGTCAAGAGGAGTACTATCCGCGAGTCAGTTGATTCCGTTGAGTGGAAATATTGAACGGGACACCATCCACCCCTAACTAAATCTATCTATATCACATGTTCCTTAATTAAATCTACCTTCATCCATCGTCACTTTACTCACCTGCGCCGGCTTTCGTTGTCCACGGTCAAGACGACATCTGGTGCAGGGTCCATTCCCTTGTCTTCAAATATTATACATTGTCTGAGCGTCAATTTTGTCGAGGCATGTCTTCATGGAGGCATTATTGCAGATCTATGAGTACGATTTCAAACAAACGATGCTGGGAGTCTGGTAACAGTAGCTGACATCTCCCACAACCGCAACGTGCCTTATTATCGTGCTGAGCCCACCCTTCAGAGTTGGTGTCGTAATCCCTTGTGCTTGGACCTTGTAAGGATGGTGGCGCAGGATGGTGGCACAGTCGTTGTGACGATACTCCGAGTCCAGTTTCGATGCCTTCTGCTACTCACAAAGGGACTCTCCAGAGTTCAAGTCTCTCACGCAATATGAAATTCAGTCAGGCTGTGGATTGTCAACTCAGCGATGTGCTTACTCTTGACAATATGAAGAGGGGACAATAAATTTTTGTTATCGACTACGGACAGTTGTAATATAAGTTTATCAGTACCAGAACTTCAACATTTACTGTATGTGTACCAGCGACAGCTTGTTGATGGAGATGCGCTTGGCTGGGGGGACGGCCTTCTTCGACCAAGACGGGGACAGGCTTGCAACGTCATTCTCCATGGATATAATCTTGAACATCTCGCCCTCGTGTTCACCTTCGAACGCCAGAACGTACTGGAACTTGACTGAGGGATGGACGGGGGTAACCCTGTGAATTGGCAAGCGCACGATCGTCTGGTTCCAATCCTGCATTTGAACCATGATGTTATGATCTGAGCTGTGCTCATGACCAGACACGAAATAACACGCCTTATCCTCGTATTGTTTTAGTTCAGGAAACGCGCTGAGCCCAAGAGTACGAAGAACGATTCTCTTCGGCAAAGGCCAGCGTTCCCTGGAGGTCCAGAGGTGGCAATACCCAAGCCAATGTGGCACACCTGTCAAGAGCATAAGTCACAAATCGTCACTATACAGGAAGCAGGCTTACCGAACGGATCTGGTATCGACGGGTTCCACGTTGGACTTGAGGAAGAAGCACTGTCCTCTACAAGTTGGACATGAGCACAAACAACCAGATGATGATAGATAGAAGATATACCTTGATCCTCCGGTCGCCATTGAGGAGTTTTGAAGCCTGGAGTAGCCGGAGTTGGCTCGGGGGGAGGCGGAGGGACAAGTGCCCCGATGGGAGAGCCCCTCTGTAACTCGGAAAGAGGTGCATTTGCGGCCACCTGGCCGAGCTTCAACTCAGTGCTGTAAGACTCAGTGCTGCATGACACAATACAGTCAGCAAGAGTGGCCATTGAAGAAGAAGGAAACTTACATCTCTCGTAGAGTTTCAAGAGGGATACGTTGCCTTCCTGCTACGGCGCTCAACTCGACCCAGGCCATACCATCGTGGCAGATCTCCTTGACTATACCAATGTATCCCTTGTAGTGACCTTTTGCTGTGACGACGACGTGCCTGCCAACAAGATGCTTGTAAGGATCGAACCACATCGTTGCCCTCATCATATGGTCACTGCGGGCCTCTTCAACGCTAAGCGGTTCAACAGTCATATCTTGCATTACAAAATCGGCGCTGTGGAACGCCAGGTATGCGGGGACAATAGGTTTCTGTGTATCTGGTGAGCATGGAACTGGGCAAGTAACTATAAGAAACAATGGACCATAGTCATTGTGTAATGGTCGAGCACATGAATTTCGTTGGCTTCATTGTTGACCTGAATTATCCACCCCTTGAAACCCTTTTCCTGACCTTCAACCACTTCTACACAATCCCCTACTCTGAAGTGCTTCCGAATTTCGTTGAGGGAGAAAAGCCGAATCATCCCGGGTTCGGTAAGGAATATTTTGACAGTGTCTTTGTTGATAACTGTCAGCACACCCGATTGCCCCCTACAATCCCCACTAACCACCTTGACGCTATCGCCGACCTTCAGGTTCTGGATAGAAATTGAAGTAAGGGCCTTCTGAAGTACGTCCTGCGGAAGATCAGGCAAGCGCGAGAAATCCTGGAGGTCTTGTTGACTTGGAATGACTACAAAAACCATGATTCTCGTCAACTTTTAAAACACAGAAGGCCGTTTAGATATTCGACGTTTTTGCGTGTATGGATTTTGGACTGCTCCTGGGAACACGGAGAGCAAGGCGATCTCAAGGTTGATTTTTTCCTTTTCGCAGAGTCTGGTGCTTGAACTGTCTTCTCTGTCGGACCAGTCGGTGTCCTGGGTACGACGATGACATCATATTTCCATACTGATCTGGTTATCTTGATGGAATAAATAAGGCCAATGTCGCCCTTGTAGACCCCATGCCGAACCCGCACCCAGGCAAACTTCCTTTCCGACCTCGTATTCGTGACATGCCCCACGAGATTATGGAACTCGACCGCATCGACTTGACGGATCGAATCGTTTTTGAACTTGGCTATTGAGTGGAGGAACATTTTTTGTGCTTTGGAAAGGGTTGATGTCGCCTTGAAGAACACACGAGCAGGAATCAGGGGGTCTCCATAGGACAAGGTCATGCTGAGAGGAGGGCACCGGGGGTCGCCAAGGCGGCGTTGGATGCAAGATGCAGTCTTTTCCTCAGTCCCTGGCTATTCTATGTCAATAAATGTACAATGAAGCTGGAAATGGGACTTACAAAAACCGTAATTGACCAGATTTGCTCCGCTTCTTCTTCTCCTGAGGTATCTCGCGATGGGTTCCTCCATGAAAGGTCTCGTTCCTTAGCACGACTGAGGAATGAAGCCCAAAAAGCTCTATCTTCTGCTTCCTCCTGCTCACGAAGCTGTATCCGAGTGGGACTCTCGCGAATCTGGACTTGCTCTCCGCTGCGATCATCATCGTCCTCTATGAATGCTGTATCTGGGTTAGGAACTGGCTAGTTAAATTTCATGGTGGGTGTGACGTACAGTCATTATCTTCTTCATCCTCCACTTCGTCTTCCGAGCTAACTTCTGCCTCAATGTCGAGGAATTTGTTCACCTGAACAACGGATGAGTACCTTCCCAGTATGCGTAGTTGAGGGGTGAGACATATATACCTCAAGTCTTCGCCTCTTCCCTGAAGGTCTGTCCTTGCTAGCTGACATCTCTCGAGATTTTTTATGGGACGGTGATCAAGGAGAAAATGACCTGTAGACTACAGCTATACAGAAATGTGGGTTAGTGAGGGGAAGTGATTACCAGCTATCTAGTACGTGAAATGGTTACATAAGCCATGTCCTAATAGTAATAGTCCGACCGTCACAAATTACAGGGAGAGAGTTTCGCGTACATAATTGAAGGCTCGGATAATGTAGTCGACCCAGGGGTTAGTGAGGGTACCAAGGTAGCTAACTATACTATGCCCGTACAAGCAGAACACAAGAAGAATGATAAGCTGAGGAATTGAGAGCGAGATGGGTCCCGTTGGATCACCATGAACGGCACAATGGGCTCGACGGTCAGTCGATCTCTTGTCCTGGGGTACTGTCAGAAATGGATACTGAGGTCATCGAAGGAGAAGACATACAGGAAGAGAAGTCCACAGTTTGATGATGGCTTCCGTCCCATACTCGGAAGAGCCCGAGGCGATAAGGAAGCCGGTTTGATGCTCGTAGGCCTGAACATTTGTGAGCGGCTAGGAAGGGGCAAACGGAACCGGTTGTACATACATCGACAACTTGTACTGGGACACCACCTAGCAATAATCAGTATTATTAATGTACCAAAAGAAATGTTGCATACAACTGGCGTGAGTAATCTCGGTCTTTTCGTTCATACGCCAGTTCCAGATTACGACGTGTCCATCTTCGCTCCCAATAGCAACCATGCTTCCGGAGATTGGAGAAACTTGAAGGGGGCGGTTTTGGAGGATGGGATGTGTGTAATGTTTGACTGGAACGCGAGGCGGCAAGCTGTAAACATCCACCCCATCGAACAAATTTGTTACGAAGAGGTGCTTGTCTGAGCCAACAGACGCATAACTGCTACATTCGGCTTGGGAGTTGTGCATTCCACTTCGGACTCCAGGGATGAACTTGATATGCCGTGCTACGGAATGTAAGAACTCGGAACGAATTACGAATAACATGGACTCACCAGCAATGATTTTCACGGTAACATACAATCAAAGTCGAGCCTCTATTGTAAAAGAAAATACGGGATATGTCAGCGCTGTTGACAGGAGGCAATGCAAGCTGAGTTTTTTCCAGGGTTCCTGAAATTGATGTCAAGATAATTGAATCGCGGGGCAAAGGCTATAACATACCCTTTGTGCTCAGCTTCCAGATGATGACTTCGCCATTCCCCGCCGTAGCGAGATATCGGAACGTTGGATCGAACGCAAGGTTGTCAACTCGCTTGCTATGTGCGTCTTGATAGTCGGAGAGCTTGTACATAGACTGAGTATCGAGCGGTCAGAGAAAGAATGGAGGAGGTAGTGAAATGTCCTTACCTCAATAGAGTCCCACACATAGGCGAAAATTCGGCCACTGCTCATACCAACAACAATTATAGTGGTCTTGGCCTCTCCTCCAGACGCCCAAGCAGCGGCGTAGATCGCCCCAAAGCCTTGGCTGGGAAGCGACTGCATCGGTACTTGCCCTGCTCCATCAGAGTAGAGCTTCCAGATCTTAACTTGTCCATCGTCTGCTATTCCATCATGAGTTCGTAAGCTGGTACCACCTGAGCTGGTTAAAGGCCTACCTCCGCTGAGAAGGAAGCGGCCGTCCGGACTGATCTTGAGGACGTTGAGAGGCTTCGTATGACCCTTGAGGGTGCTGGCGCAGTGGAAGATCGGAAGCCTTGAGTTCATGATTCTAGAAATTCGCAAGTCGAAAGGTGAACGTAGGGGGACAGAAAAACATACCCGCTCTCCCCATTTCATAGGGATGGGGAGGTCTTTGTTCCGAAAACGGTCATATCCAGGGACAAAACGCCACATCCCACCAATCTCCTTATCGTCGGGGGCATGGCGCTGTCAAGAGAGGGCCAAGGCGGAGAGGCGGCCACAAACAGGCCTGGACGGTGGTGGTCGGAAAGAGGAAGCCGATCATGCGGTGCCCGCGCCTAGTAGGGTGGCAGTTTAGGGCCGGGTCACAGGCACATCATCTGACTGCTGGCAGGCTGGATGAGACCCGGCCCTGAACTTCTGCCCTATATGGGTCAGAGTTCGGGAAGGTGACTCCTCTTTCCCTTCCACCATGTCTGTTGGGTGCCAACACGGATCGTTGAGTCCATGGCTCACCTCATGAATGTGGCCAGTTGTCAGGGAGCTATTTGTCGGTTTTGGCACTCATTTCTTGGTACTGGAATTTTTCGAAAATAAAATGACCTCGTGTCCACAACCACAAGGCAGCCACTTGAAGGTAAATCAGGCATGTCTGGTGAGTGGCTCTCCCAGATTTTGGTCTTGCATTTGCCGACCTTGATTTCGCACCCTATAGCTTGAATGGTGAAGTTCTTGTCGCTCTATCACTCTCCTCTTTCATCAGCTCATGTGCAATGCCTTTTCCTCCAGGGTTAATCGCCGCCGCCCAGGCTCTCGTAAGAAGCCGTCTATTTTTTTTCGGAGCTCCATGCTAAGCCTTTGAAGAATGCTCTCTTGGATGCAGACTTTGCGGTACTCGTACTTCCTCACTTACCTGAATTTCGCTCTGTCAGTCAATCGATCTTCCTTTGAGTCTACCTGCGATTGACATTGCCATTAAGATACCTGGCGATAGCATTGCACCTCCTTCTATACCCCCTCCGCATGAAGATCTCAGCGTCACAGTCGGCAGCGACACCGTCCTCAGCCAGGAAACTCTAGGGCAGGTTGCTATTGTCGACTACGACTCCGAACCCGATTTAGATTGGCTTATCCATAAAGAAGATGGAACCGATGGCGCGGACGAGGGAGCTGATGCGGACGAAGCCAGTCGGGATATGGTCCCAGTTCAGACAGCTCTGTCAGACGATGGACCCTCGCTCCCGTTGCTCAAACTTCCTGCAGAAATCCTAGGGAATATCGCAGACGAGATGGATACCAACGATTTCGCGAATCTTCTAAGGGTCAATCTCCGACTCAAGCAGATCCTGTTGCTTGGCTACATGAAGCGCATAGGCCTAACACAAGGCAGCTCCAAGATTCGTATTCAAGGCGAATTCCCTCTTTCAGCAGTCAGGCTTCTTCGCGACTTGCCCCCCTTTCACTCGAGCAAGAGCACCCTCGAGTGCGAGTTATATTTCATCCACCATTTCCCAGCCGCCATTTCTAAATTCCTCAAAAATCAGCCTCAGATTACCCGAGTGTGGATCCGATACACCGAACGTTACTCAATTTTTATCACTCATCCCCGCCTTCCGCAAGCCCTACAACACACCTTGACTTCGCTTGGTCCATGTTTCGGATACCTCGATGTAGATTCCGCTCTGGACAACGAGCCCTCAGGAAGATCAGATTTACCAAAACAAACCGATATTGCGGATTTGCCCCCACAGTTTTCCCCTATAACCAACATAACTCATCTTTGCTGGATCCGCCTCCCTGTTTGCTGTCTCATATTTGACCCATTGTGTCAACTCTTCCTCTCCCTTCTCAGCACACGCACGGATGCGACCCTGCTAGTTTCCGACATCACTAATGCCGAAGAATTAAACAAACTCCTCGTCAAACTGCCGACGTCATCTATTGGCTATCTTGCCCTACTTTACATTGGCTCGGATCGGCCTGTGGTTCCCGATTCCGCTTTCTTAAAATTCACCAATCTCCATACCTTCTGGTTCTATCATCCTTACTTTGACAACATCGAGCCGATTGCTTTGCACTTGCCACCCCTCAAGACTCTGTCATTAACCCCTTGCTTCTCATCCATTTCTATGGCCGACTCGTCGACGCTGAGGGAAGTCCACTTAACACCATGCTCATTCTACGACACAAGCGTATCCACATTCTGCAAGCAGCTTGAAGATCTTTGTCAACTCATCAATCTTGTGTTTCGATCGCTAGATCCAACGGATGTCTCGCTCCAGCTCGACCTCCCCTCATCCTTAACCCAACATTTTTCGGAGGCAAAACGAGGGCGCTTTAGTTGCTTGTGCTGGCAATCCCTGCACCTCCTCACCAATCCCCCCCNTCCGCAGCGTATCGGCGTTGCGGTTAAACATGGATTCTCCGAGAATCCTCTTCGAGCCAGATCGGCCAGAGATAACATCCTTCCTTCGAATGTTCAGGGATGTGAAATCCTTGAATTTCCATGTCAGCGACCTCAGTGCTTGCACTGAGGTTGCTGCCCACTCCCTTCTCCAGCGTTTGCCATCGGAAATATCTTCCGTTTCCCAGCTGACTCTCGGTTCAGTACGTCTAACCAAGTCGTCAAATGGACTCTGGAGTATGGCAAACAATGCTTAGGTTGACGTCGGTCTAATTACTCGTGATTTTAACCCGTTATTGCATTTCCCTCAGCTATTGTTGTGTAGAAAGCTACCCCCCCTCGTTTCATCTATGTTTCGCCAGGACTACTTGGACTTGACATTCCCTAAAGAATATTATGTATCTATGTACTTCCGACAACGCAGAGATGCGTATCCCTGCACTTTCGAACAATACCTTCGCAGCTAAATCCAGCAAATATCCCATTTTTCAGTTTCACGCGTTGGTGGCAGCGATCTTGAGAACTGACATATGAAGCCAGAAAAGGCGCAAATAAGGTTACGAAAAGGAGTCAAGGTCAGTGTATATGAGTTTTTCTAATGTTCAAAAAACTGACTTACCGTCGTCTTGGTAGCCCGACTCTCTCGCCTTGTCGCTGTCTCCGTTCAGCAGGACTATTATACTCGCTAGTAATACGACTACAGCCGAGAAAATCAAGATGGACAGCAAAACTGGCACCACCAACAACAGCAGCAGCAGTCAGCTGCCCAATGGTGTCAACATTTCCTTTCGGTATACCACCTCCCTCGTCCGATTGGGCTACTCCAGCATCAGCAGTCCTGGTGACCCTTATGTTGGGCCCATCTTACAGTCCCCACATCTACCCCTGATACCCCATCTCTACTACGACATATACACCGACAAAGAATATGGATATGGTGGGGGTCTCGCGGAAACCAACCATTGCGAATGAACTTGCTTCGCAATGTCAAGAGTTTGTTATATTGGAAGCTGGGCAACGCCCCTTCCCCTCAAATTCGGTCCACCAACACCCAAACTCGCCTCATCCTCATCGTATCCTTTGTCTCAGCCGTGAGACTCAAGTTCAAGCTCGAGCGGCCGATGGTGCCAGCCTCCCCCACCACCCTGCACGCGCGAGCGGACTGGTCTCTCGACTTCCCTCGCGACTCCTCCTTCACGGTACCACTGGCCTTCCTCTTCTCCAACTCCCGTGTCGTAGGGCTGGGAGGCTCCTCTCCGTCGTCTCCGCTACTACTGCTCGTGCTCGGACTGCTATCAACAGTGCCATTCCCAGCCACGTTCGTGTTGCCGTTCGCAAACGATGAGGCCAAAGACAATTCCCGCCTCTCGAAAATCCTCCCAAAGTTCAGCCCAACCTTGGGCGAATACTCTTCATTCCTACACCGACACTCATCAGTACCTCACTCGTAGTACCGAGGAAAGCGAATGTACCTTTCCTACTATCCTTTCTCTCTCTCCCAACCCTCGACTCCCTCTCCTTCTCCCTCAACTCTCGTTCTCACTGCTCCCGTTCCCTCTCCTCGGCCTCCAGCTGTTCCTTCTCCTCTAAGCGCTCCCTCTCGACCTGCTCAAGTACCTCCCTCTCAACAAGTTTCCAGAACTCTTTCTCTCAGTTCGTAGCCCACCGTTCGACTTCCTGCTTCATCTCCGCTTCCTGTCGTGTCCAGGCTTCGCAAACGGCCTCCATCATCTCTTCCTTGCATTTCGAGATGGCGTTGTTCACACCCACTTCTCGCTTAATAACGAGCACGCGTAATTCTTCCCCGTGTTTCGTAACAGCGTGCCACACCGCGAGCCCAAGGGGGCGTTAAACAGCCTGCATACGCTGGGAGTCTTCTGGAGACAGCTGGGAGATGTTACGTCGATACTCCTAAAGGATATAGGAATGAGACGTATTCAAGTTCTTGACACGAGATCCGGTTTGCGTGCGATGTTGGTTCAGGTCTTGTGAGGCTTTCTACAAGACTAAGTTCAAGCTTATACAAGGCTTTCGTATAAGTTCAGACGAGGGGTTTGTTCTGGGGTTCAAGCACTAAGTCTAACTTAGTAATTCTGGGTTCTGGAGTTCACTAGGGAGGTTCTATTAAGAACGAGCTAAAGAATACAGACTATCCTAGCCTATTTATATACTATATGCCTCATGTAGAAGGCATGGCAACATCAGTCAGCAATATTAAAGTATCAGTCAGCAAAATGAAACTATGAGTAAGCTAAATGAAAAACATGTGCTACTGAAACACTAAGTACTGGTCATAAGGTCATACATGAGTCCCTAGAGCATACATGAGGTAACCACAAGGCAAACACAAGGCGTACATGAGGTAGGAACTACAGAGACCAGAGAGTCCATGAGACAAGTCCAAGGGATCGTAACACCCCCCTCCTGCTGTGCTGCCTCATGCCACTCCAGATGCAAGGCCATCTCAAAATCCTGCTCAAATGGAAGGTCTGTACTGTCTCCCTACACCTGTGAGTACAAAGTCCAACTTATATCCCTTTGGTATGGTGCCTGGTTGGACACTCCAAATTCCAACCTTCCTTGTCAAAAATTGGGCCCAAGAAGTCACTGAGAAGGTCTTCAAACTGCCTCATGGTGCTACATGAAAGCCTGAGAAGACTGCCAGCCCTCCGCCATTGTCCAAGTTGGAGGAAGAAAGCTCCTCTCCTCAAAAACCAATCGTCAAGAAAAANGTTCAGCAAGAAGGAAAAGTTGAAGCATCCACTGTACTGGCTACACCAAAACAACCAACCTCTCCCCTCACATCTTCCAGGCCAAGAGGCCAGTGTTGACAACAACAGGAACCAGTTGCCATGCCCCAACTTGTTCTGGGAATACCTACTCCTGGACAAGCAGAGGAGCTTCTCAGTGTTAGCCCGCCCCAAGTCTGTACTTGTGCTGTCCCATCTACTCCCTCCTTTTGGTCTGAAGCCATTGTAATGGTTAGTTGACTATCTGTTATCTTTGGTGTATTCTAATGAATACACTAGGCTCTTGAATCAGGTTCTTTTCAAAGTTACATACAGTCATTCACTGGCCAGTGAAACACCAAAAGTGACATTGGCCTTGTAAAAATTTTGAGCTGCAGTTTGGGCCAAATTTACAGGATGATTGTGTATATAATGTATATATCTGTAACATATGCTGCTTTTGGAGGTCTTGTGTAACATTCCGAGCAGAAATTGACAAATCAGAATGAAATCTTGTTATCACAGAAAACACCGGCAAGTGAGACATGTCACATCATACTGATGGCTACCCAAACATGATTAATCTTATCAGATCAGTCCTCCAAATCTTCATCGATCAATATGCCGTTGTCTGAATCCTCCTCACCCTCTTCATCCTCCTCCACAGCCTTTGCCTTCTGCTTGTACAAAACAGGTTTNGGGGGCAGCTTTTTCAAGTGGTCCTATCTTTGGCTTTGTCCAACAGGCCCGCTGCTTCTCTGCTTTTGCAAGCTTGGATTCCTCTTCCCATTCCTTGACGGCATCCTGATGTTGCTGTTGAATTACCTCGTTCCTTGCCATGCACGCTTTCTCTGCTAATTCCCATACATGTAGTGCTTCTTTGTGGGAGTCTCGTTTGTCAGCCATATCCTGCTTTGCCTGATCTCATTCCTTCTTCCTTTCCACCCTTGCATCAGCTGCGTCAATATACATTGGGTCGAGTACTTTACACTCCCCCACGAGTCTGGCTGGACTTCCGGTGGACTTCTGGTGGTTTTTGCTGGACTCCAGTGGACTTTCACCAGACTTTTTACAAATTTTATAGGGAAAACAGTCCGGTGAAAGTCCGGTTGGAGTCCAGTTGGGGTCCGGTACCATAGAAAAGCATGGACTCCCAGACTCCGGCACTAACACCGGACTGAACTGGACCGGACTGGTCCACTGGACCACTTTTACCGGACTCCGGTGCTAAAGGTCCAGTGGAATTCCGGTGGACTTCCAGTGGAGTGCCTTCTAGATCCTTTTGACCAGACTCAAGCACCAGAAAGTCCAGTGGACCTCCAGTGGACTTCCAGTGGAATTCCAGTGGACATCCAGTGAAAAAAGTCTGGCAGAATGCTAGTGCAGTTCTAACAAGGCCCAAATAAATGGGTAAGTGGAATTCATTTATGCTAGAATTAAATACAAATCATTACTGCTGACTTTGAAAACAAGCCAGAATAGTTGATCACTACTGTGCAAATGCTGTTGCCCAAGAGAATAACAAAAACAATCAAAACAAATAAGCAGCAATACTGTGCCAGACTGTAGGGATGCAATTGAATTTGGAGCATTACATTTTGCATACCAAGAAAATAGACAACAGATAGTGTTACATGTTACCAGGTGTTACAATCCTTTGGACTTGTCTCATGGACTCTCTGGTCTCTGTAGTTTCTACCTCATGTATGCCTTGTGTTTGCCTTATGGTTACCTCATGTATGCTCTATGGAAATGTGCATTCAATACTCAGGCATCTGAACAGCTTAATGCTTGGATTTCAAGCTTTTAGTCTATACTCAAACAAATGGTCATTAGCAACTTTAAGTGGTATTTGCACAGTCTTCTTTATATTCATACCAAGCAAATTCTTCAAAGACAAACAGACCATGCCAGTGCAACTATTCAAGAAATATATGGGGATCAAAATGAAGAAGAAGAGGATATTGAGAGGGTGGAGGAGAATGAAGCAGTTGCAATAGTAGCAGTAGCACCAGTTGACTAGTGCAGTTTGGTAGTAACATTTCAGTAGAAGTCCAGTAAAAGCTTAACAGACTTATTATAGACTTCAAATTATAACCAGGTTTGGTCTGTTTACTCCAAGTTTTAGTTTCAAGTATAACAATCTAGTAGAATTCCACCAGAAGTCCAGTGGCATTATGCACCAGTTGTAAAAATCCAGTGGAATTCCATCAGAGGTTCAGTTACTAGAGATTCACCAGAGCTCCACCAGAAGTCCAATGGAATTTCATCAGATATTCAGTCACTAGAGATTCACCAGAGCTCCACCAGAAGTCTGGCGGAATTCCATCAGAGGTTCAGTCACTAGAGATTCACTGGAGCTCCACCAGAAGTCCAGCAGAATTCCAGCAGAGTTTCAGTCAAAGAAACTCACTAGAAATTCACTGGAACTCCACCAGAAGTCCAGTAGAATTCCAGTGGAGTTTTAGCACCTGGCCCTGCCGGACTGGTGCAATAATATACATTGATTGTAGTCGACCTGTAGTGCAAGATTAACATCAATTGTACTCCTGCTCCTGAATACACTACCTACATGCACTAGCAGCACTTATGCCTGCATGTTAATGCACCACATGAATTAGGAGTGGTGCATCACGTTGCATCAGTTATTGCTTGATCGTCCCCCTGCTTTCGACATTCAAGAGTGGTGCATTACCTTCCACAGCTAGTCAAGTGATCGTCTYTCCCTCCCTTCCAGCATCCAGARGMGTGGTGCATCATCTTGCGCAATTTGTTGATTGATCAATCGTCGCCTCTCCCGCCTTCCGACTGGTGCATCACTAGTTGCACGATTTGTTGATTGATCAGTCGTCCCCCTCCGCCTTCCTATACCCAGGGGTGGTGCATCACCTTTGCACAATTTATTGATTGATCAGTTGTCCACCTCCCGCCTTCCGACATCCAGGAGTGGTGCATCATGGTGCATCACCTTGCACGATGCGATGATTGATCGCCTCCCCTGGCCTTCCGACACCCAAGAGTGGTGCATCACACTCGCACAACTCGTTGATCAATTGTCCAGAGTGGTGCATTACGCTTGCACAAGCTCTCCTAACCAGTTGTACTCTTGATGCGCTGCCATACTATTAGCGCGGCCCTCTAGGTGCCGATCCAATATCCCCTGTTGTTCACCCATCCCCCGCCTCTCTCTTGCTAATTCCGTTGCACAAACTTGTGCATCACTTTAGATCCGTATATTAGCCTCTACCTGACTTGCAGCTCCTTGTCATGCGGCTGTACCTGACAATCCCACCTCTGAACGACTAATGCCTGCGTACGGCAGTCGGCGCTTCCCTTTGATTGTGCTAAACCTATTTGAGTGAGTGGGCGCTACCAATGCACCAGCATCTACACTTATTTATCAGTCAGTTGACCTCCTTTATTCGTGCAAATTACCCACCCTCTTTTGCATCAGAGTTGTATGTAGCAACAGTTACACTATTTCTTGACTAATGTTACACCAGCCGATTGCACCAGCACTCTGCGTAACGGTCCGTGCTTCCCAATGCACCACTCTCCGTCCCTTGCACAACTTCTCATTAAGTATGCTTCCCCGCCCTTTGTTGCACCACTGTCGGCATCACTTGCTGACGCCCGTTGGACGCCCGCCCCTTTTTTCGTTCTCTGTTTTGCACCACTTCGATCGGTAGATAGGCCCGACACCGTTCTTCCTGCAATGTTCACCCTTGGGGCGCTTCAACCTGGCCAGCCACATGCTCACACTTGCTCACAGATGCTTCTTGAATGTGTGCACTTAAAAAAAAGACATGGCCGTCACTGACTCCCCCACTCTGTTCCTTCCGATGAGTGAAAAATGTTATTATTTGATTCCAGCTTTCCTCGTTTTATTGATCCTCCCCTCCAGGCTCGTTCCCTCGTGCCCCTTTTGTTGCGTCAGGCTTACATCATCTGCACCAATTCTACAACCAGTGCCCGGACAGCCTCCCGACATAGCGTCAAGGCCACTACGACATCACTAGCAATCACTTGGCTCTCCTCAGGACAGAACGTCTCTTAGGGATGCACAAATATCATCGAAAGGACCTCCTCTAGGCTCGTTCCCTCATGTCCCTTTTGTCGTGTCCAATTCTCCCAGAACCAGGTCCGCATGATCCGCATGGACTTTACAACCAGTCCCTGGACAATCTCCTGAAGCAACTGTCAAGGCCAACTACGACATCATGCATCACGAGCAATGTCTTGGCTCGCAGGACAGAACGTCTCTTAGATACGCCAGAGCTTTCTTTGCGCCACATCGACGGCTATAGTGTCTTGCACTATGTAAATTAATGCAATAGTCACTGCCTCATTCAAATTCGAAGCACGGTCCTTGTCAATCCGTGCTTGTCATTGACTTCACCAATGCACCACTCTGATCTTGATCTCAATGATCTTACACAGATGTGTGGGGTACGTTACACCAAGAATCAAACATATTCTATTGTTCAAGAAAAAGAATTACTATCTTAAGTTGATACAGGTTCATCGGTAGAAGTGGGAACTGGTGGGGAGGGCATTGAACTTGAAGTGAAGATCTTGTCCGTCTTTCTCTTTCGCTGTTCAAACTCCCGCTGCTTTCGCTGATAGAACAGATCTGGTCGCTGCACCTCATCTTGTGCAGACTGAATCAGGCTTGGAACACCTTTCCACTTCTCCTTGAACGAGTCATGGAGTGATTGACATAATGCGGCTTGACGCTCAGCGTATGCTCTCAAACCCTCCTCATATGCTGGAGGCCCCATGCCGGTGGACACACCTTTCTTGCGCCAGTCGGCAGCTTTCCAACTGAAGAAGCGCAGGGTGCGGCTCATCTCCTCCTCCACCAACTTGATTTCTTCCTGATATCGTTGCGCTCTTGCTCGAGATTTACCCCATTCGACGCGAATCGCTACTCAGGCAATCAGGCGAGTTGCTCCAAGGATATGCTGAAATGACTTACTTTCCATTACGAATTTTTGAGTCTCTTCTTCTGTAGCATCAGCGGCGTTGACACGTCTCCAAATCCAAGAGAGTTTACGTCGTGTCTCGCCTTGACCGGGTTCGGCTTCGGTCATCGACCTGATGTCTTGATCCTCCAGCGGTAGGAATTCTTGGTCGACTTTGGTGTATCCCATCAGGTCCGCTAACACCAAGAGGGCGGTCCGAGCTTGTCGGTACTCGTCTCTCGCACCTGCTATGCGTGCCTGCACGGTTGCGATGGCGTTCAGAGCTCGCGTGTTGGCTCCTTGACCCCGAAGCCATCGATCCTTGACGTCATAGAGAGTGGCGCGGAGCTGGAGATTGCGCCGAAGGACACCGAGGGCCTCATGAGCCTGAGCATTTCGTAGTTTATACTCGATCTCCGCCAAGGATAAATCAAATGAGACTTGCTTCCCGATCTGCGAAGGCAGCCAGAGCTTGACTTCGAACGGTTTGATGTTCTCTTTTTCCTTGGGCTCTTGTTTCCGCAATCGGATGGATGTCGGTATGTAGAGTTGGAGGAAGCTGAACCACTGTTCGAGTTTTCGAGTAAGTGCGTTCGTACGAAGCTTGACCCGAGTGATCTGACGATCTTGGGAATGATCCCAAAGTGTCTTCGTCAACGCCTTCAGCGAGCGTCTGGCAAAGGAGTTCAAAACCAGCTCGGACAAAATTGAAGGTACGTACTGTTCTCCTTCGAGATCTATGCCCATTGCTATTAAGGAACAAGGTGAGACATCGTCTGAAAAGGAGACGTCCACCCCGGCTTTCAACGCTCTCTCTTCCTCCTCGGCTAATTCGCGACGAACGGCTGCCTGCGTTGGGGTCTTGACCGCGACTTCGTATGGATTGGGGTTGGTTGGATTGAGCTCCCATGCTGTCATGACATCGGCCCAAGCCTGACGCCGCTCCGGGTCTATGGTTGCTTCCAGCTCTTGGTGTGCAATGACGTGTTCTGCGACCTCCGATGTCGCGGTTACTAACTTCTTCAATAGGGAGTCACCTAGGAAGGAGGGATGCATTAGTGGTGTATTGGTTGATCTGGTGCATGACCCACCTAAACGGATGATTTTTCGCCAGTTGTAATCTCCAAAATGGTAATCAAGGGTATCCCGACGCGTTCCAGGACCCATCTCTCGGGTGCTTGTGGCCAATGGGTTCAGTTCACCCCAGCCACGCTCAGGTGCTTCTCCATCACCAAGCCCTGTGCCGGGTGTCAACATAAAAGCAAATCGATTCCGACACGCAGGAATATGGGCAGGTAAATGGAATTTGGGCACAAGGAAGCGGATTTCGACACCAGGCTGAAGAAGGGGGCAAGAGGGATCGATTTGGGCGATTCTTTCGAGCAAATGGATGAACCACTGGCAGGCAATGTCGTAGGAAATGAGGAAAAGTTGTAAAAGGCAAAGTTGAAGGCTTAAAATGGTGATGTAGTCCATATTGCAATATCTAGCATCCCCGTCAGTGGCAGGCCTGTCTCTGGAGCAATACGCCACGCACCTTTCACCCCTTTGCATATCACAAATGGCCAATGGCCTCTTGGCGTTGTGTCGGCTACACTCTACCGTTGCAATACCCGAGGATGCGTAGCCTTGACCTGGACGTGTATCTGCAAGGTTGACAGCATCGTGACGAGAGCATGTACTTTTTGGCTCAGTCTCCTTGTCGTGTTTTTTCAAATACTCCTGGAACGCACTCTCCTCCACCACATACGCAAATCCTTTGCTGAGTCCGGGATCGGCTTCATCGCTGGAGCAATCCTTTCTCTTCATCCGAAAACATGCATCTAGAGCTATATTGAGAGCATAAAGGTATCTATTTGAAGGCCACATTCAGATGGAACGAATGGATGAGCGGATAATGGGACGTACTTTAAGTCCTTAGGCGCATCCTCCCATCCTGCCGGCAGATTGACTCCAGGATGAGGGCAAGCTGGGCAGAGAAGCGCGCACTCTCCCGGTTGAGTCTCTGATGCACCACGGAATGGATCATGGCCTCTACCAGTCCGTTTCAGGAGCTTTAGATGTCGCCATTGGTGCACAAGTCGTAGTAGAGTAGGGTATCGGTCCTGCACGTTCCCAATTGAGTGATTACGCTATGCAATGGTGGAAAGGGACGCACCTTGGGCTCACAGAGACCAGTGTTGTCAGTCAACCGGGAGATAGTTTGATAGAATTCATAGGTTGACAGCTTCGACTCATATTGGAGCAACTCAAATAATTCAAGAACACGGAAAGTCGCAGCTGTTTTTGGATTGGTCACTGTTGCAGGATAAAGACGACGTTCAAGCAGTTGTTCAATCTGCCCTTTTGATGCACCACAGCCACAGTAGTCCAGGCCTACGGTATGGATCTGATCGCAGTCGATAATGACGAAATCATCGCCCCAGGTTGTGTTTGGACGTGGGCACTGCTCTCCCGCCGTATGGCCAAGCTGAATCCAAAGGCCAAGGGACTTCAATGAGGATCGTGAGAAGTAGGTCCCATTCCAACACTATGATAGGTCAGTGATAAATCCTTTCTGAAAGCAGGTATCATTGACAGACCTCTATCCGATGGAGGGGCGAGCGTTGATGTGTTGCTAACATGCAATCTTGACACACAAGTCCAAGATTGTCGCAGCTCAAGCAGCGAAACTTCCCATATTGTTGTGGAGCTCGGCATCGTGAGCAGGTCCCGCAGTTGGAACTCCCACGTCCTTCAAGAACAATCATTCCTTGAAGGAAGGCGTCGACATGCTTTGTCCACTCATGCATCGCCTTGTCCTATAGAATCGTCATCAGAAGGTGGAGTCAGCGAGAATACGGATTAGACAAATTGTTGATACTGGTGCGTACCCCTTTTTCTTTTGTCTTTGGAAGCTCCGGATCATTCTCAGGCGGTAACTTGTCTTGATTTACAAAGCTGTCGACGTATCCTTGATCCCATCCCGCGGACTGGTTGACTCGGTCCCACACCATGTCCATCTGGGAATCAGAGAGATTAGTTTCCTTCCAAGTGAACGCGGCAATGGTAGCATTAATGGCTGAGTGAAAAGAGCTATTGTTGACCCTGAATCCGGTGTCTGTGATCTTCAACTTCTTGATTTTCATAGCGTGTATGGGCGGGTTTGCACCTGGTCCCGGTCGGAGAGCCAATGTGGGAACGTGAGTTGCATGCTTGATTTTCTCCTTTTTCTTGCCGCTTCCACCCTGTTTTCTACCCATTTGGACGACAAGCAATGAGGCAGAAAGAGAGTTCAACAGAGAGAAGGAACTGTACCCTGTTAATATGATTATAATGGCTGTGGCTGTACTAAATCCATGTGGTCGTACATCCTGTCCCAATATAATAAGGACAATATACACACACCGACACACCCTCTAAGTCGACGCAACTACAGAATGGGTCGGAGGATCAAATACCGAACTCAGGAGGAACGCCAGACGGCACATCGTGAGCAGCGATTGAAAAGAAGCTCAAAACCAGGGTGCGTCTCACTTTGCCTTTTCTGAGATTGAACTGAGATCGACTTCCATGATTATACAGGTTCAAGGAGGCACGCCGTAGAGAGAATAGGAAAGCATACGCAAAACGTAAAGTTGTAGTAGCTCCCGAGCCTTCAGACATCATTCGATCCCTGGCGTCAATGGAGATTTCAGAAGACAGTCCATACGAGCACCTCTATGTGCATCACTCAATCACCGCAGACCCGCTTGAACTTCCAACCATCACTCTCACCAATACCGACTTCCAGATGATGACAGGCCACCCACCGTATCCCGCCCACATTGTTCATCTTGATTCATTCGAGAAGGATTGGCCCCAAATATCGGCAGCATTACACGGATACGTCACCCGCATGTATGTTCACGACCAAACTGTGTTGGTCAACGAATTGGCTAGCCACGATCGGGCTTCGCTCTATTCCGAGCTCTCCAAATCATATCGGAGCTTGATGGTGGACTGGGAACTCTTTGGGAATGTCGTACGGGACAATGCCGATGAATTACCAACGGAGTTCCTTGCATTCCAGAGTCGCCTCTGGATTTCCCGCCGTCTGACATGGCTGGCCCAAGACCTGAGCTGTTTGGCAGATGGAGTAGATATTTTTGTAATTGCCTCGAGGGACCGGCTCAACCACTTCCAATAGAAACCAAATCCATTGCAAATTTCCGCCCAACATAGATAGGACCAACCCTGAAGACGCAGACCTGACACCGGCAGAGTCACTTCTAATCATTCCGACTTCGAGTCTTGAACAGCTCCACAACACAGGAATTGGAATGAAACTATTCCATTAAAGTCTAATCATTACAAGGGATCAAGATCAAAGCAGAACGTGTCTAACTACAATTCAACTGGAGAGCTTCAGAAGGGGTATCCGCCATTGCACCAAACAACAGGTAAACCCGAATCCTCTACCAGAGGCGTGTTAGCAAGGGAATGAGCAGAAAGCAACGACTCACAATGCGCATGGTGTTGCGCCTCATCTCGTGCAGCTCCACATTCGAAATCCGGGTGCGTCGAATGGGGAACGAGATAAAGAAATTCTCAGTTGTGACTACTACGAAAGGAACGGCAGTGTTGGCTTTGATTGCCTGGATGTAGGAAGGGGTGACTTGGTCAAGCCACGCTCGCTGGGCCTCAGTAAACCACGATTTGAACTGAAAATTGTAAGTATCCAGAACCAAATAATGAATAATTACACTTACGACGGGTGGAGAGCGCATGGTATCGGCGAGTACGATGAACTGAGGCTCCTAGAGTGAGTTTTATAATGCGCTGGTGTTGCACCAGTTTTGATCGTATACCATGAGAATTAAATGACACACTCAGGAACGAGAGAAGTTTGGCGGCAATCAAAGGAGCAGCTGGGACTGGGCACTGGTCAGGTCGATTCTAGTGGTGCATCGATTACACCACCGTATCTCTGATGCCGACTGGGCCGGACTGTGGACAGCCTTGACAGTAAACCGATTGCGATGACTGACCAGTATCCCTCTCCCATCTTGCGACTGCATAACAACAAATGGAGCTACCATGGGCTACACATTCCCCAACTTGGCTGTGTTTGTTATTTCTGGTTCTGGCTATCCTGACCCCACCACCGCTTGATGCCTTGTCGTCGGCCTTTGGGAGATCGCATCCAGTCTGGGCGCATCCATCCCAGATCTTCTCTGGTCGGTTTTTACTGGGTCTGAGTCGGAATACCACTGGGGTAGCCTGGGTTCAGGACTGGCTGGCCTGGCCGCACTTTTTCTCCACCGTTGGAAGATTCTGTCGCTCCTGCGTGATGCGACTTTGCCAGTATCTCAAAGGGACATGCGCAGCTACGTGCCGGGCAACAGTGATGTCATACCTGGCAAGTTGCTCGGTCGATGATGTCATCGATAGTATCAGCGAAAAGTCGCTAAGTCCCCACGTCGCTAAGTCCCCAGGGGCGGGGGTTTCTTAGGCTTTGCTGCCATGCAAACTGGTTGCTCAACCAAGGAGTCAGGCTCTCTACCTCCTGACTAGAAGGCTGTAGTGTTTACTGTGCCTCTATTGCGTCCACATTCTGCGATAACTTCCCTGCCAGAATGGCTTGCAAACGTGCGTGCGTGCCGAGAAAACCTCAATTTAGCGCGACTCCTCGAAGTTATCCTACTCTTAAGGCTGGTTCTGGATCTTTATACTGCTGTGAGTCTTGTGAGCTCATCAGAAAAGCGCTCTTGCTGCGTACGGTCTTGTATTTTGCCGGTTTTGCCGTTGTCAACCAAATAGATAGGAAGTCTGTTTCTGACAGCAATCCTTATTCTACAGCCAATATAACTCAACAACCTGGCTCCCTGTAGTACTTGCACTCCAAATGATGCACCAAAACCGAAGCTCCTTGTTGGAATTCGATGTAGTAGCTGAAATTCATAAAATTGCTGCAAACTGTCAACAAGGCAGAAAGCGCTCGATAACAATGTTTGTAGTTGCCCGGTTGATGCATAAATACAATAATAGGTTGAAGTGACTGCGTAAATACAATCCATATGTGTTTCGAAAGCCACGTTAAGATTTTACAAGGGGGTGGTGCGAATTTCGACTTGTAGGTTGGAGTTGCATATGGAATTTAGAGCGGGTCTCCAGCGGGTCTCTGGTGTGAACCTCAAACAACAAAGGTTTAAACTACCAAGCCAAGATCGGGCAATTAAGAGCCCAGAGCAACTGTTTCCGACACCTCAAGCTGTTATCGGGCAAGGAAAGCACAAGCTATCGTAAAATCTATGGTTTTTGGTGAATTCAGCGAACGGTTAAACATGCTCTGATTGGTAGGAATACCCGGTTTCCGTCCCGTTGATCGGAATTCAGGCCCATAAATTGTCTCCTCCTACGTTCTCAACCATGTAAGTTATCCCCCTTGATAGAGCGCTTAGTCTTGGGCGATTACAAGAGAGCGTCCGTAGAACAAGCTGAATCGAAAATTTGCACAATGTACAACAACATGATAGAGGGTACGAAAACATAAGATTTACGGCGTATGCAAACGAATAGAATGATATTTTGCAGCGGCTAGCTAGCTTTGAGCTCACGCTCTGACCCTTGAAGCGACAAACTAGAACACACAAGTCACCTTCTGAATCAGCTCTGAGGTTACCGTTATTTCTGTACCTCACATATACGCCATACCGGATGGACGAAGGATTGAACCGCACTTTTGGCATCCGTCAAGTGCTGAATTCAACGGGGATGAGACACAGCTTTGATATATTACATTTCAAGAATAATCGCCTATGGACGTCTCGGACATTGTGGTTCCCAGGGAGGCTCGGAGCCAGCAACAAATATAACATCTCATTATAGATGATGGTGGCTCACCGTCATCCATTCCACCTTCCCCCACCTCCAGCTCAGCCAACCATGCCCAACATACGCCCTGGGTGGATGCCCAAGCAATCCATATACATCCGAATTGCCGCCATCGAGTTCCTCCGCGTAGGCCATACTGGGCACCGGGGGCAAGCTTATCTTGACATGTTCTTTGAGGAATGGTTGGCGGCTCATGGGATCCCTCCGGTGCCGGAGGGGTCTAACCTTGATGACGTGCTCAACTTGTACAAAGCAGTGAGTAGATGACACCATTCTAGAGACTCCGAATGCTGAAATCTCTATTTTTTNGCTTTTGTAGCGTCTTGTTTCAACAATCCGATGGCATGCCTTTGCAGGATCTGGGAAGCTTGATGTTCTTCCCGCAACTCGCATTCGCTCCCTCAAGTCCCGTCTGAAACGTGATCTCTTCTTCCTTTGGGATTCTCCGCCACAAGGCTTCATCAAAGTGCGCAAACCTTCTTCCGCCACTGGATCGTGATTAGAGCTCAATTATGGGGCCGCTACACTCTAAGAGCTTTACATAACAGTTGATACATTATATAATAGGAATGTGGCTTTCAATGCGTGTCCATACCTACCATACTGCGCCCTGTCAGGCTGTCTTTATTCGGGTTACCGGCCAAATCGCAAAATTGGCAAAAGCAGACCATGATTTAACAAGATCGAATAAGTGTCTTCTGCAAAGTCGCTAGTTGCAGAGGCTCCAAGGGAATTTGAGATGAAGGGGGAATTATACGACGTAAACGCACCCGTTTGAGAATCTATGGTGTGTCCCTTGCGCATTACATTCCTGGAAGCTAAAAGGGGAAGTCTATAACCGCCCTTGGACTCATTTATGATCTGTTCAGAACCTTAGGTGGCTAGCTTGCACAACTGTGAACACCATGACCGTTCATTCCAATAAATGTCGATGGAATGGGCAATGTAAATATTGGAATACGAGTAGGGGCGATCCAATCTATTAAGGGGTGGTCATGAAGCACGTCTAAGTTTGGGTGCAGTTTGGGTGCCCGTGATACGGTGTTGTGTCCGGAAAGGCGCAATTCATAAGGTTATTTGAAAATGAAGCACTTGACGTCGTTTGGTGCTTGGTGCATCGGAACTTATCATTCGGTTTTGGTGCATTGAGATATCTCAATTGGTGATTTGTGCAATCGGGTGGTGCAATCGGCACGGAAATATGAAAATGAAGCACTCAACGTCGCTTGGTGCTTGGTTCATCTGAACTTATTGTTTATCGCCTGGTTCTGGTGCATTAGGGGCAATCGGGTTGTGCAATAGGAGATTCCGTTTGGCGTTGGTGTATTAAATAAATAGACAAGTCCCATCTTCGTTCATGCACCAGTTTCCCGCATTTATTCGCTCGCAGTCGTTGTTCATGCACCAGTTTCCCCCCATTTATTCGCTCTCGGTTGTCATTGCATCATATCTCACCCGTTTATTGCCTTTCCTCATACCTTCACCCACGATGGCGCCCAAAGGTTGGGCGACCGATACCCAGGCGGCGTTTCTTACAAGCTACATACCCATGTACGAACGTTATCAATCTACCACGAGGAAGTACCAGCCGTTCTGGGACTTTATCAACCCAGCATTCTTAGAGAAATGGCCAATTCTTCCTGCAGGAACCAAGGTTGAAGACCTCGACGAGACCGCATTCAAAAATTATTCCGAGAGCCTCAATAAGCTTTATGAGGTAAGGCTTGCTCTCACCTAACTGCTTTCTATTGATCTCATGACGTTTCCAGCGAATCAAGATGTGGTATCGCTGGAAATGCGGCACTCGAAGCAGGAATACCAGCAGCACCGTCACTTCCAAGGATATCAAGGAGGTCTATGCTGACTCGGGAACGCGCCAAGCCAAGGAGTATGAAGTCTTCGTCAAGCTCAATAACAACATCTTTGTCCCTGAGTGGAACGAAGAATGTCAACGCCAGGGGCTGAGAGGTCGATCAAAGCTAACCGTATGGCACAAGGTGGCTCGGAAGCTCTGGGATAAGGCGACGGAAGATCAGAAGGCGGCGGTTCGCGCTTATCTCGCCACTAGCCTCAAGGATGGTGAAGGCACTGATTTGCCTGATCCGTGCACTCCAAGTGACTACCAAAAGTAAGCCTCACTCTGTCCTTTTGCAATAGTCTTGCACCAAAGCTCAACGTTTTGAATCCAGGTACTGGGAAAAGATCCCGGCGTTATTGAGCAAGACGGTGGCTCCGGTGGTGCGGAAGGCAGGGGTTCTTGTGTTTCTGACCGTAGTCGGGCCGGTGCCGCAAGCGGGTGGTCAGATCCTTGCCACGTCGTATGTCAACTTCCCTCACTGTTCGTTCATCGTTGACTTAACCAAACATGTCCACTTCCTTGCTGGCAGTCTCCAATTTGGGGACAAACCCGAGACCCCCCTTTTCTCAAATATATGGGTGGATCACGACCGTGTTCTGGTCAACCAGTTGGCAAGCTTTGCTGGCCACTATGAGTTCAGTACGTGTTTCATTGCTTCATTTATTTTTCTCCGAATTATTGAATGACTCCCTCCAGCACCGGATATCTGTGCTCAGCGGTCCCTTCTACACGCACAGAAGCCGGAGACCAACTTGAAAGCCCCTGATCTGGGTGAAGGACCATCAGGTGAACAAGGTGTGCCAGCATCACAGGATCTGGGAGACCCCGTCAATCCAGCTGGTACGTCTTATCAAGTTTTTGCTTCTACCAACGCTCAACGTAATGCAAAGGTGAAGGTAGCTCTTCAGAGGCGCCAGTGACTCCTCCAACCAACCAGACGACAGGCCAGCCCGAAGCCCCCTCTTCGCCAGTGGCTCCGAATCAGACTGCCTCCTTTTGTCAAAGCTCTATCGTGCCTCCGCCCTTGACACAGCCTAATTGTGAGTCCTTTCCTTTATTGTTGGTACCTATTTCTTACCCTGGCCGCAGCCACAATTACCATTGGAGGGACTTCATTCACCTACGACCCTACCAATTTCAATATCCCCGACTTCGATTTCGACCTGCTGGACGAAGCGGAATGGGCAAACTCCGAAGTCCTGGAGACCATGATGCGTTCGAATGCACCACCGATTTTATCTAACGAGAGCGTTTCGGAGGAAGCTTACCACCTTGGAACTGCTATGCCAAACTTGGCAGATCCCGGTTCAAACACCCCTGCGAATGCACCACATGCTCTCCATGCACCAGCCTTCAACATTCTTGCAAATACACCTCCTATCCAGCATGCACCAGTCCCTCATATCGCTGCCCCGACACGAACTGTCAAGGTTCAGGCACCGAATGTGTACGTGGCCGCATCAACCGGGCAGGCACCTCCGTCAACTCATGCACCAGTCCCTGCTATGTCTCCGGTCGTGGTGCCGCCTGCGATCCCGGCGCAAGATGCACAAGCCAAGGGCATAGTTGTAACGCCACCATCGACTAACGTGCCCATCGTAGGCCCTCCCCCCGTTCGTCAACCAGCTGCCAGTGCGCCTCCTATGGCCCCTACTTCTGTATTGGCATCAACACCGGCCACCATTATGCCTCCCGTTGCACCAACTTCCACGTCTGTACCAGCACTGCCTTCCCTTCATGCACCAGCCACGAACGTCCTACCTCTTGCACCACCGGTTCTCCCCAAAGCCACCGTCCCTCCATGCATCCGCGACAGCACCGCCCTCTTTCCAGGGCAGCAATTCGAACGCAGGCACGCTGGTCTCTTTCCAGCCCTCCACCATCACTATGCCTACCACATGGTCCACTGCCCCTGCGACAACCACCAACACAGCCGCTGTCCAGTCATCATTTAGCTTGCACGTCTCTAACAACAGTACGCCAGCCTTCAATATCGACATCGTAAAGGCCACAGATCAAATTCAGCAAGATCGTGCTCCCTTCCAGGACTTGGATAACGGTATTCGCAGGTCCAGCCGTGCTCCTGTCCCTTCCACTCGCCTCGAAAAGCTGAACAAGATCGGTGACAACATTCTTCCACCACGGCCTCCACCAGGCGCCATTGGCGAGCCCGAAGAACCCTCTTGGTTTGCTCCCACATACAAGTACTTGAAGAACAGTAGTCTGGGCCAGGAGTGGGATTCTTTGGTAGAGAAGTGGGCCGGATATGAACAGATGAAGGGCTGGAAATCAGGCAAGGTGTGTATGTGAGCATCCTCTCTGATGCCTGAGCTGATCTCTGTTTAGGGTCTACCTGCGAAAGGCCGGCCAGAAGAGTGGTCCCAATGGACTTCGAAAGCCCGCCATGGAGCCCGGAACTACAAGAGTACTCCCAATGTTGAAGATCCCAATGAGCTCGGGATATATATCGGCAAGTGGGTCGCTACCTTCAATGATGCCGATTTTGGTAGAACAGGTCCCAATGGCGTCGTGTCGTTGCTCACCATGATGGTGTGGTGGGGCATTCCTGCGTTAACCCCATCCTCGTGGAACGATGATTCCCGTCCCCAATGGCGCATTCTCTTGCAAGATCTCATTCGGCGGTTTGATGGACTTCTAACGAACACGGCCAAGCGCCCCTACGAGGGGAGTGGCACTAACGAGAACCAAGAGAACAAACGGTGAGCACGTGGATTCATTTCAAGTTCCATCAGTATACTCATTACTAGTAGACCTCGAACGGATTTGTAACTTTCTGAAGCTTCTGGTTAGCTTTTCCGCCTTCTTGTCTTGAGTAACGCAAATCTGTAATCATTGTAATACTAGTATCAATCTTGTAAATATATTTCTTGATCACACTCGTCTGTCATCTCCTCTCCCTCTTTCACTTACAGTCCTGCTTTGGACTTGTGCTTTTTGATTTGCTTGGCATTCACGACGGCACAGAGTCGGAGTTTGCCTGGTGTATTATTGTGGTGTATGTCAGATCTGTCAAGTCTTACTGGTGCATCACGTGTGTGTGCCAGAGGACTCGTGCATCCATGTCTCCTTTCTAACCTATCTCTGTTCTCACTCCCACCAAGCTCCTCGTTCCGGGCTATGGTAACAGCTTTCTTGGCACCTGCGGTTACCAACGTTGCCCGTGAATAATTAAAAANCGGCATACGATGGCAAACGGCGACTATCAAAGTGCACAATCCCTTTCGGGATATATCATACTTTGTCGACCTGGTCTGCGATACACCGAACGGCAACAGTTCGGGCCATTCAGGTTTGGCTTTGGCAGCACCCTTAAACCCATGTCCGGCAGCGATGGCTCGCATCATAAGCAAGGACTCTAGGTCTCAGCCTGGTATCAAATCACCGGTTCTGGTTCTGTTACTCTATCAGTTCCCTCTTCTTAGTTATCGTTCAGTTCCGTCAGAGCGAGGGTTCTAGGTCTCGGCCTGGTATCAAATCAGTCAATTCTGGTTCTGTTACTCCATCAATTCCCTCTTCCTATTTACTGTTCTTTTCTGTCTAGGTCTCGGTATCAAATCAGCCRWTTCTGRTTCTGTTACTCTATCGATTCCCCCTTCCTATTCATCATTCAGTTCTGTCAGAGCGAGGGTTCTAGGTCTCAGCCTGGTATCAATCAGTCAATTCTGGTTCTGTTACTCTATCAACTCCCTCTTCCAATTCATCTTCCTGTCTTGTCGTATTGTTTCTTCCACGCAATGGCCTTCACTGGCTCAGCTGTTCTCCTTGCTCCCACCTGTAATACGTAGGTCTGAGGGTATCTTTTTTAACTCCATTTGGCTCTTTCTGTCTATTTGCGCCATGAAAATCATCCAACAAAGGACCTCCTCCCGTCTCACTACTCAACGACAAAGTTGGCAATATAATCCAAATCCAAACACCCGGGTTGTGCATGATTGATTGAATGCGTGGGTGGCTGAGTGATTGATATGCCACCAGCGAGGAACAGTGGTGCTTTGAACTGGAACTTGGTGCGTCGAAAGGCATCCCAGCACGTTTTCGAAATCAAGTGCCACCATTTCCGACAACGGTATCGTTACTCCTCAAACATCGCCGAGTGACGCACCGCTCCCGCTTCAGCAACGATCAGTTGTAGATCCCCGTTTGCGCTAAGGGCTAAATGTGGGTCCATGTTTGTGCTCTTCCCAGAAATTTGCTCCTCCATGTCTATTGCGCTCCAGAGACTCTCTCATACCAAAGAAGATAGTGATATGCTCTTAAGTTCTACTCTCTCATTTAGAAATGCGTGTATTTATGCAGTGAGCAGCCAGCAATCTGCTGTTTCCTAATGAACTGGACACCTAGTCTGTGGCTGCGACGCTGATATCCCGCAATCGTAAGAGGCAGGAACGATGCCTCTTTGGTCCTGAGATCATCGGCAGCATCGTCGGAAGCGGTGCATCGTTCAAATGCAAAATCTCGGGAGGGAGAAGTGGTGCATTTGGACAATGCACCACTCAAGATGGAAACGCTAGTAGATTAATATCAAAGTGATGCATCAAAGGGGTGCCTGCTGCCAGCCGGAACGTCGCCAGAAGTGTTGCATCGTTGAAATGCACCATTTGGGGCGGGAGCCATCACCGTGGCGTAGCGTGCTCGTGTGCTACCACTGAAGTGATGCACCAGCACTGGTTAGGAAAGGCGGGATGCCTTTGTTTGAAGTAGTGCATCGGTGGAATGCACCAGTTCGAGTGGGAGCTAGTGTGTTCACGGTCAGAGGTGGCGTATTTGATTCATCGAATGGAAGTAATGCACAACTTGATGGTGCTGAGATCCCGCCATTGTTGAAGTGATGCATCGTCAAGATCGACCAATGGCCGTTGGTGGTGATGCATTTGAATGATGCACCATTCACCGAGTCAAAGTGATGCACAAGTTGGGAGGGATCCCGCCATGCATCTGGACGATGCACCAGTTTGGGCGGGAGCTAGTCTGCTCGCCATCGGTGGCGATGCATTACTCACCGAGTTGAAGTGGTGCACAGTATAGGGTGCTGGCATCCCGCTGTTGTTGAAGGTGTGCATTGTTGAAATGCACCAGTTTGAGCGGGAGCTCCGTAGGGAGTGCTGCATCAGGAGGATGCACCAATTAATAGCCACCTGAAGCAGTGCATTGTCCAAGTCCGCCATCTGCCATTCTGGGCAGGAGCAAGTGGGTAGTGCATCGTCCGATGCACGAGTTTGGGCCACTGCCGTCGTAGCAAGTGGTGTATCGTTCAAATGCACTAGTCCGTGCGGGAGAGATGATTGCCGTCGGAAGTGGAAGTGGTGCAATTGGATCGTGCACCACTTTGAGTGGCTGCTATGACGCTGTCATCGAAGTGGTGCATAATTCAAATGCACCATCTTGAGTGGGCGCTACTGCAATGTTGATGCACCACTTCAAGGGACTCGGAAAGCACCATTTGACGGTTGTAGTATCCTGTTGTGGAGGTGGTGCATTACCCAAATACACCACTTCCAGCACCATGCTCACTAGCTTATGTTGGAAGTGGTGCATCACTGCTGGCAGAGGTAAAGAATGATACATAACTGCGACACTGTGATGATGCACCACTCTGGAGCATTATGAGCTCTGTTACCTTGTAGCATAGTGCATGATTGCACAACTTAGTGCATTACTTTGAAGGCCACTGGTGCTTTTCCCCCACCCAGGGAGCAGACAACAACCGTTGTCAATATTGCACTAGAGAGAGAGTACAATCATTGTCTTTGGTGCATCATTCCGACTGCATCAGCTGGTTTTAGTTAAACAAACTCACCAGAAATTCACAAGACTAATGCCAAACACATCACCGGAAATCCACCGGACTGATGCTGGACACAAACTGGACTTTCATTGGACAGGTCCCGGAAAAGCACTGGACAAGTGCTGGACTCCACTGGACTCCACTGGACTTCCACTAGACTCAACTGGACTTTTACCAGACATTAAATAAAAGTCTTGCTTTTTAGGTCAAGTCCAGTGAAAGTCCACCAGAAGTCCACTGGACATACCAGAGTCCAGCCAGACTTGTGGGGGACTGCTAAGTACAGATTGGGTCAGTGAGCAGCTTGGGCAATCCATTGTCCATTGCAAGGCCTTTGTCCTTCTTCTTGCAAGTCTCAGCTGCTTGAAGCTGAGAGCGCACTTCCTTGACATACACATCCTGTAGAACAGAATGTGCCTGCATTGTGACCATATTTTCCTTCTGCTGTCAATCCTGCTGCTCAACCTTGTACAGTGCTTCCTGGAGATGCCACTCATTCTCTGTAGCAGGTGTAAGGTCCAATAGATGCTGATAGCACCATTGGAATGGGGAGATGGTGTATGGTTGGTAGCGTGAGAAGCTTGTGCTTGAAGGTGAGTGGACTCTGGCTGACCAGAAATGATGCTGATGTCCCCCAAAGCCTGTTGATTGCACGACAAGCTGGCACCTCCATCTGTGGATGAGGTAGAACATTGCACTTGTCATCCATGCCGCTGCTGCTGTTCATCCCTTCGTCTTCACTCCTAGCCTGCTGTGCAATTAACACATGGATAGTGTCACTAAGAGCTTGTGTTGGGGATAGCAGAGGAACAGGCAATGACAATGATGTTGATGAGGTACAACTGGGTGCCAGCATCATTTCGGTAATCATGTCTGGGTTCAATGGGACCACTCCAGTTGCTTGAAATGCTGAAATAATGTTCTGTTTTGAAAGAGCCTTCATGTGAGCACTTGCATAGACTTTGAGAAATCATTGTTTGTTGACTTTCTGGCCAGTCTGTCACTCGTATTCATTGCAGGCCTCTGTCCACGTGGTCTTCAGTGGGCTAAAGATTACAATGTCTAGCCCTTGATAGAGATGCGTTGAGTGCAATGGATAGCAAAGGATGGGGATATTATTGTCTCATGCATGCCACAAAAATCCAGCTGTATAATGGGAGTTATGGCCGTCTACAAGGAGAAGGCAGCGTCAGCCGTTTGCCTTGACCTTTGTTTGACGGTCAAATTTCTTCATCCACTCAATGCCAATTTCACCATCTGTCCATCCCTTTTAAGAATGCCCCAGCCTTGCAAAGGTAAGCATAGAGTCATCACGGAGACCAGCAGCTGTTATGTAATAACCCCAGTAGTATCTTTTTTTTCTCTTAGTAACACTAGGACTGCGAACAATGACCGCAGTTCGGTACTTTGTAATACCAAACTGCATACTTAGCAACTTAGGACTACAGATTGACTACAGATTACAGACTATTACTTAGCTGGACTGCGTAATTACCAATGTATGCCTCAGCACGGACTGCGGCACAGTAACTTGTATAGTATATAGGCAGTACAAGCTGAGCAGTAACTCCTCAGCTTGTTCTCAAGAATCTACTCTCTTGCTTACTCATATNAATTGTTCCCCACCACTTTCTGGCACTAGTCCTTCTTCTAGTGCATGACACTTGCAGTCTATACCAAGACCAAAATTGACTCAACCTACCTCATCACCTACATTCGGATTTACTTCATCCTCAGCTTGGAGGTCAAGATCTGCCTTGGCTCCTTCATCATACGTAACCTAATCAACAATGTTCTTAACACTGCAGAGTCTGCTATATTGCGCCCTCCAAGCTCTGTGGAACTTGCTGCCACTGTCGCCCTACTTGACCAGAAGTACTCAAGTTGTTCTCCAGAACTCCTACAACAACTCTGGACACTTGCAAGCCTGGAGCCCATCGCCCTTGTCCAATTCGCTCCTTCAAGTGTTGATATTCTGCAGAATGGCCGAACCCCTGCTGACCTTAGACTTATGAAGCACAAACAAACTTCATCCAAGCCTGACCACCCTGGACAGCCTCGCTGTGGTGATTCCAACCCTGACAAACCCTCTAGCTCTTCAACCAGCTGAAGGAAGGATCTCCCCACTTATCTTCAAAGAAGACCTTTTTATACCGGCCTCCCTCAAGTTCTGTTTTTGGCATCTTTGCCTTCACCTTTTCGATAGACTGCCCCTTGTTCATTGGGCAGTATTCACCGCCACTTGACCCGTCTTGATCCCAGGACAGACTGGACTTGCTACCCCTTCCCTCGGCCCCCTAGAACTTGCTTGCAAGACCGATCTAAGCAAGGTCATAACAGCAGCTGACATATGATGCCTTCAAGAGATTGTTCTGCTTCCATGAGGTACAATATGTTTTTCCTTTGAAAATTATGGCTGGTGAGAGGTTGGAGCCATCTGCACAGATGGTTACAATTACTGTAATGTTTTCATGGTCTCTGCTTCGTTGTTGCTGCTGTATTTTAGCATCCACATGTCCTAGAACATGTCACTTCTGCCCTACACCGCACTGGATCCCAGTTTCATCCACACCATAAATGAGCTCTGCTGGAATTGGCTCCTTGCCTTCCTCTCCTTCAATTGCTTTTGTGAGCAAGGTAAAATATTCCTTCTTGGTCACTGGGTTGGCTGCCCGTGCACGCTGGTGGTCAAGGGCATGGGACCAGCACGGTTTGAGTTTGCCTTGGTGTCTTCCAACAAACCAGTCACCCCAGTTCTGACCCAGCCCTGGAAAGTCATCCCTATATTTTGCAAGGCAGACATCATTTTCTTCAAGTCTGGAGACATCCCATGGAAAGCCCTGGTCAGCACAAGCCAACACAAACTTGACAAGGGCCTTCTCTTCCTTGCGGCTGAGCCAGGAATTCTTGTCAAAGTTTGCATCTGCCTGGCTGGGTAAGACTGATCTTATCATTATTTATCTTGATATGCATGCTTAGAGATTCAGTCAGCATCCTGAGATCTCGGCATTCCCATTTTAGCATAAACTCAGCCTTTTTCTCATCGGCAAGTGCCTTCTTCCCAAAGAAGATTATGTTGTCTACATAGGCAATCATGATTACGGCTCCTTTCCGAGAGCGGAATATGAATATCCCAGAGTCTGAATTGAGGCACACAAAGCCCATTCTCTTCACAGACTGTTCAAGCTCTAGCCACCATGCACGAGCAGCTTGCTTGAGACCATAAATGGCCTGGCAGAGATGGTATACTTTCTGTTCCTGACCCTTTTGATGGAAGCCTTTGGGTTGTTCCATATAGATTTCTTCATTGAGCTTTCCATAGAGAAATGCTGTTTTTACGTCAACTGCAGTCATATACCATCTGAAGACAGCTGACAGTGCAAAGACAAAATGAACACTCCCATACCTGACAACAGGTGAGAATAAAGCTTTGAAATATATTCCCTCAATCTGAGAGAAACCCTTGGCAACATATCGGGCCCGTTTTTGGCCATGGACTTAATATCAAAGACCCATCTGCCTCTGATGGCCTTTCTCCCATGTGGGAGTTCAACAAGTTCAAAGACTTGGCGTCCTTTGAGTGCATCAATCTCTTTGGACATTGCCTTTCTCCACTCTCTTCTTTTGGCTTCAGGTAGCCGTAATAAATCTCGAAAGGTCCAATCTTGTGGACTTTTGTTGGGAAGTTTGTCAGAATCCATTTCTGGAACTGCCTGGGCTAGCAGAAAATTGACAAAATCTTCTCCCCCATCACAGCATAGTTTGGCAACAGTAGCTTTCTGTTGGCTCCTAGCCTTTTTCATGTGTTGTACCTGACAATTCCACTTCTTAGGGCTGTATAGGTCAATGACTTCCTCTCTAGTGAGAGTCTGTCCTTTGTCAGAAGTTGACCAATCCATACTTTCTGATAAGTTGGAATGATCCTTTCTGGAATTGTCAATATCATTGACTTTGCCTATACGTATAGGAGGAAGAGGTACATTTTGCGGAAGCAGTGGCACAGAACTTGGGCCGGGATTCTCTTTTTTTTTCTGCTTAGGCTTGGGAGTTGCTTTTGGCTTCTCACCAATTGCCTTATTCCATGACTTCTCTCCTGATACTTCATGCAAAATTTGCGTGGGTGCTTTCAATTCACCATAGACATTTCCTGGTCGATTTGGTGGTTTTACCTGGTGGCTGGGGCTCCCCCTGAGGTCTTTCCTTGGGTATCTTGGCAGGCCTTTTAGGCAGATTGTCAGCAGGCTCTGTCCTGTCGGACAGAGGCGACTGATCTCTTTGATGATGGGGACGAGAGAAGTCATTCTTCCTTTTCGGAACAAGTGATTCTTCCTCAGAGAATCCTGATGGCTTGTCGTCATCTTTGTTACCGTCAGATCCTTTTGTTATAACCAAAGTATATTTTGGCAACTTGAAATCCTTGGACTTGGGAAAGGCTTGTTCATCAAACATAGCTTTGGTTCCTATTTGCACCGAATTATCAGAAATTTGCATAAATAGAAAGCCTTTAACCCCTTTTTGGTTTCCTAAATATATCATGGGTACTGCTTTTGGACTTAATTTGTTCCGACAAGTTTCTGGACTGATCCAGACCCATGCTAGGCAACCAAAGACTTGCAGATGAGAAACGTCAGGAGCTTCTTTGTAAAGTTCATATGGAGTCTTAAAATCTAGTCTCTGAATCGGAGTTTGATTATAGACATGTACCGCATGCTCCACTGAGAATTCCCACCAGGATTGTGGAATACTAGCATAATGCTGCATGGCTTCCGCTGTTATGTAATAACCCCTAGGGTATCTTTTTTTTCTATTGTTTACTTGTATTTGACTCAGACTCCTTTGGACTTATCTCCTTAGTAGCACGTCATCCTTCCCCNTTTGCCCCAGTCTTGACCCTTAGCCTGAGGACACCTTATGCCCTTTCCCCTTTGCCCTGACTATGCCCTTTACATTTTGCCCTTTGCCTCACTTTTACTATTAGTAGTTGGTACTTATCGATGGAACCCAATAGCTATCAAGTAGGAACAGTAGAAGCACAGATGCTGGTCATAGAAGTTGAGCCAGCCCGGACTAGCCCAATTCTGCAAGTAGTATAAATACTAAGCTAAACTGTAAAGTAGTTCTTTAGCTTGTTCTTGAGAATCAACCCTCGTCTACTTGTACCTGGTGCCTGACAAACAAACCTTGACTTCTAAACCCTGTGTATGCCCTCATTGAGAACACAGTGGACATTCAACCATGAGTACATTTGCATCAACATTGTCGTCCTCCTCAAGCTAGTGGGAGGAATCACCCTTACCCTCGGCCAGTTCCTCCTGTCAATCCCAATTGGTCACGCCCTCAACCAATTCGACTCACTAGCCAGTTTCCCATTGTTGCTCTCTGTTTGAGAGCTGGTTGCACTCCTACAGATACATCTGCTCTTGGGTCCGTTCATTATGAAGAAGGAACAGTTGTTGTGGATATTATGTGCCTCGAGCAACATTGAACGGGGCAGATTGTCCGGAACACCTTTGAACTCCGAGTAACCAACTACGCCGATGATATCGTCCTCACGCTCACCTGTTATTGAGAAAGAGACTCAGTTCCCTTCTCTCTATCCTCTTCACGCCGCCCTTGACCCTGAACCAACCGCTCTGATTGACGACAGCTGGTCCTGTCCCTTTGCCTCTCCAGCGACCACCCCTCCCCCAGAACCTTGTCCCCCTGCTCCTCTCCCAGAAGACCTTCCCGAAGAACCACCCTGTGTTAGAGGAAACCTCTCACACATGCTTTTGACCTGGCAGTGTTACGCTTCAGGATCCAGAGTATTGGTGATCACCCTTCACGTTTGTCATCACTCTCCAACCACCCTCCAATGCGAACAACTACACATTTCAGTCTTCCTCACCACATTAAATCTTTGTACATCAGAAGCTTTAGTTGAACCACTAAACAACCTGAGGTACTCCATAACATCCGCTGGACTAGTCGAGAGGAGAACCACACCACAGCTGCGAGACGACGACGACGAGAGCTTCGAACTGCGAGAAAATACGAATGGATTGGTCCAACCCTGACTGGCRCGAYGCGCCCCTCTAAAAAAGCTTACAAAGCATCRAAACTAAACCCTCAGCCCCAGAATCTACTCCGCTCTGGCGACTTCCTCTCCTCTTTCTCTCTTCTCTGGAGTCGGGCCACCCCACTCCACCGCTTTATCCATTATAGTCCTGTTCAATCATTCAGCTCTCCCATTTTGCTGGGGAGTTCTTGGTGCTGAGGCCAGCTCCTTGATACCTAATTCTTTGAGAAGGTTATCAAAGGCGCAAGACTTGTATTCTCCACCGAAATCAGTCATAAGACCTTTGATATCAGAGTTGAATTGTGTTTTAACCATGGCAACAAAGTGCTGGAATGACTTGATTGTGTTATCCTTGGTTTTTAACAACATAATCCAACAATAAGAAGAGAAGTTGTCAAGAAAGCTGATGAAGTATTTATACTTATGATACGATTTGATCAGGAATTCCTTCAGATCCAAATGAATTTTCTCAAAGAGATGCTTAGCTTGAGTAGAGCTTGGAGGGAATGATGCTGATRTCATCTTTCCTTCTGCACATCCAGAACAAAGTCCCAGTTCGTTGGGAATCTTTAGATCTTTTGGGAAATTCTTTGTGAACTTAGAAGCTTTCCTGAGAACGTCCACTGAGGGGTGTCCCAGTTGCTGATGCCAAGTTTCATACTTAGCAGAATACACAACGGTATGGGCATTAAAATGATCTACCAGATCAGCATTGATCAGTATAGTCCTATAAACAGTCCGCCCATGAGAATATGGCCTAGCCTCCAGGCTTAACTGGTTATTTTCATTGAAGAGGATGATTTCTGATTGATCACCCATCATCATATGACTGTTCTGAAGGAACCATCCCAGCGATGGGAGTTTCTCCTTGAAGCTTGAGATGTAAAAGACCGGGTGGAGATGAATCACTCTTTTCTCACCACCAATGTAAAGGGCTAGGAAACAAGTTTCTTTTCCTTCTATTGCAATAGACGAGGTTGCCATAGTAACCCTTTTACCTTTGATTATTTGATAATCGACAAGGTCTTGTCTATTATTGGTGAAGTGTTGACTTGCTCCTGAGTCTAGGATCCATCCTTTGTTTTCCTTTTGCTCACAACTATCAGAGTGCAGAACTAAGTATTTTATTTCAGCACTTGCACAGGTGAAGAATACATTATTACTACAGAGATTAGATACCGCTCTAGAATGTTGCGTTAATGATAGTGTGGAAAGAGGTGAGGATGACTCATACCTTCCCATGATCGACTCCTCATCACAGTCCTGTCGGTACTGTTGTTCGTCGTAAGTAAAGGTGCTGGCTGACACCTTCATTACCTCAACAAACATTTGACTTTTGGGAAGCCAAAGCCATTTGAACCCTTTTCAGGGTTCAGTTAGCGGCTTATCACCGAAGTCCAAGTACAAACCGGTGTGATGGTAGACTGTCACATACTCCTTCAATTTGGAGAATGATCCAGGTTCGTGATTGTTGACATTGTTGATTACCTCACAATATCCATCAGGGCAAAACCAAATGGCCTTTCCCTTATGGAGACCATGCTTGTGATCGTCCCAGAAGGAGTTTAGATCTCCTGTTATCCACATGGATTTTCTCCATGTGGTTTCCACTATGTCTCCTGTTTCCACATGTTCCTTCCTCCAGACTAGTCCGGGTATGACGTTGGAAGTGTCCATTGACCCTTCCAAGGCAGAAATGAGGAATGGAGGTTCCCCATGTGTGCCGTACATCTCTCGGAAGTCTTTGTGGGACATGGTATCCAACTTGATCTTCTCTGTGTTGTGACCAAAGTCAGCAAGATACGAGGGATCCAAGTTGTCATGCTTACTGTTTGGTTCTTCAGGGTCTGGCAAAAGAGATCTAGATCTCTTGTGACCACAGTGTTCCAAACCAAGGGAAACAGAGTCTTCATCGTCTGTGAACAATGCTTCATCCCTTGCTTCTATTTTGGCCATCGCCGTTTCTACCATAGCAACCTCATCAGTAGGAGCCATCTGCTCCTCAGAGTCAAAGTTTGCTCTTTTGAGCATCTTCATTGTCTCAGTGGATTTAACCACCTGAAGAGTCTCTGCTACCTTGCGGGATTTCTCTACACAAGGGTAAACTGAAGGGGGGGGTCTCCTTCTGTTGAACCGGCAAATTTTCAGCGACAGTTCTGGAGACCAGTCCATCCGGTCCAATTAAGATGATGGATGACTTGCTCTTGGGTGGAGGGCAAGGATTGGTGGCTTTCTTGGAGTTTCCTCTGCAAAGAACCGGTAAACCGATCGAGATCTTCTGAGGAGGGGTGATTGAGCCGAACTGAATTTGGGCAATAGGCCCAATTCCAGGGATTTCATGGGGAGGTGCTGTGAGAGGAGGGAATTGATAGTGGGAATGGGTGTGTGAACAGCGTCATAATGCGCCTGAGAATGCGCCGGATCATACTCGGTGTTGTTGATTGGCAGATGAGAGTTGAAGGGGTTATTGCGATATGGGTTCTTCTTGGTAGCAGTCATTCTGCCGTAAGGTTTATGTTGGAGTGGGGGAGTAGGAGCCTTCTCTGGTGACGGTTCATCAGCGACAGAGATGGGAGCAGGCTGAATACAATCAGCAAGGGAGAGTGATGCAAAGAGGTTGTCTGCATTAGGAATGTCCAATTCAGAATCGGAACCAGTGTCAGCAGCATGGGCATTAGCTTTGCCCTTGCCTTTGCCCTTCTTAGAACGGCCGGCATGCTGGCGCTTCTTTTTGTCCTCTTTTTGCTGCTGCTGCAGATGATCCGTGCGCTGCTTGGAGGATGAAGCTGCAGGCTGAGGAGCCTTCTGTTGCTGGTGGAAAAGGGGTGCATTCCCCTTCTGCTGGACAGCGGAGATGCGATTGGCCGGCTTCTGCTTCCTTTCCCATTCTGTAAGCATATAACTTTTGACCTTCTCGACAGTCAACTCCTTCTTGTTGATGTCAGCCACCATAAGTGGCACTATGTTGGAGTATGCCGGTGGCATTATAGCCACAAGCTGCATGGCGAGAATCTTCTCTGGTATTTCAACCGAAGCAGCCTTCATCTTACTGACCAACAGGTCCCAGTGCGCAAATTCCTTCTGCAGGCTCTGGTTACCTGGGATAGCAAACTTATACCACCCGCAGAACCAGGAAAAGACCTGCAAGTTGGAGGTTGCTCCAAATTTGGTTATAAGATCCTGCCAGATCTTTGGAGTGTCTGATTTCATATGGACCGCCCTTAGATCTTCTCGGATTTTGAGAAGGATGAGGCCTTTAGCCACACCACTCTTCTCTGTCCATGCATCTATCTTCTCAAGAACTGCCTTTCCTGCATCAGAAGTGGGATCGGCAGGAGAAGCCGGCTTGGGAAGTTTCCCATCCACCAACTGCCACATTCTCTTGCTAAGGAGATACAACTCCATAGTCTGACTCCATTGAACGTAATTGGATCCATCCAGAGTGGGGACAGCATTGTAGGTGGCATTGGTTTTAGAGTGCAACATCTAAAAATAAAGAGTGTCAGTGAACATGTATGGTTTTCTCATGATAATAACACATGAGAAAAAGGAATCAGACGCCGCTTAGCCAGGGTTCATAGTCAGAAACCCATAATGTATACATCTTATCTGCTGTGACAAAACAAGGGTTAGATACATCTCAGCTGCTGCAGCTGCTCTGGGGAGGGGAGCATATGGTTGACAGTGCAGCTGCTGCCCAGATTGGTGGGTGACTGACACTGCAGCTGCTGTACATTCCCAGCTTGAGAAAGAGAGAGCAGCTGCAGAATCTGGGATTCAATGATACATAGCAGCTGCTGCCTGAAAAACAGAGAGAGAGGGTGAAGCAGCTGCAGAACCAAGGGGGCCAATGATACATGGGAGCTGCTGCAGGGGGAAACAGGAGGAGATGAAGCAGCTGCAGAACCAAGGGGGCCAATAATACATTGAGGCTGCTGCAGGGGGNAAACAAGAGAGGATGATGTAGCCATGGAACCAGAGGGTGCTGCCTGGGGGAAAATAAAAGGGTGGGATGGCTGCGAACTGGTGGGCCAATGATATATGACAGCTGCCACTTAGGGGAAAAGGCTTCTGGAGGGTGGAGCAACTGCAGAGTCTGGGGACCAATGATACATAGCAGCTGCTCCAGAGACCCAGACTACAATTCGAAATTCCAGACCATGAATGTGAAAGCCTGGAGTAAAGACCAAAACTCCAGAATATGGATTGGAAAGCCTGGAGTACAAGCCAAAACTTTTGATGACAAATTGGAAAGCCCGGAGTAGAAACCAAAACTCTGGAGTACAAATTGGAAAGCCTGGAGTGAAATCCACAACTCCGGAGTACAAATTTGGAAGCCTGGAGGAGAAACTAAAAACTCTGGATTATGGATTTGTGAGCCTGAAGTACAAACCAGTACTCTGGACTATGAAGTGGAAAGCCTGGAGTAGAAACCAAAACTCCAGTCTATGAAGTGGAAAGCCTGGAGTAGAAACCAAAACTCTGAATTATGAATT
>JANBPK010001234.1:0-53873 GCA_027579435.1 Candolleomyces eurysporus | reverse complement strand
AAACCTTGTTCGCAGTTTTACAAAACTATCTTAAATGGACTCAGGAATTGGGTGATGCTGAAGGCGCCCCCTATGCAAACCTAGCACCCATCGTCAACTCTTCTGGTACTGGAAAGTCGAGGGTCGTAGATCAATTGGGAAGGAAGCACTGTTTCGTCATTCCCCTATGTCTGCGTCGTGACGATTCCGATGGTTTGTAGTTTCCCATCCTTCTATCATTTTCGAACATCAGTACTGACCATTCATGCAGGCTATCCGCCCCCGGATCGTGAGATGCGAAACTGGCTTCTCAGGGATAGCTCAACCGAGCAGGACCTTAATATTGCTGTGGTGGCTTTCCTTCAGGCTCTGTTCCACACAGCCGAAGATCGAATAGCGACCATCTTGCGTGAGCGTCGGTCGGACGATCCGACAAAAGTGTATACCACTTTTTCAGAACTTATGAACGATGGCGGAGATTTCAAAACTCCCCCAGCTTACCGAACGAGCTTTTATGTGAACGTCGTTGAATCGGCCACCAAGGTTTGCTCCTCCATTCTGATCAGCGTCGTTAGAGAGCTGATCGTGCACCAGTTCGAAAACGCCCTCATCAAAGCAGGCGGTCAGGCCCCCAGTCTTGAATCCAACCAAGACATCAGGGCTACAGCAGTGTCGTTCGTTGCCAAATGCGAGGGTGCCATTGCTGTTCTTTCCTTCGACGAGGCTCATGAACTAGGGGCGAACCCTATCATGCGCAGCAATTCTTCACCTAGAATACCTTCCTCAGGTGCATTCCCCCCGAGCAATGTTCCGCCGACATCAACACCCAGTAATTCCCCACCCAGGGGCTCCCTCGGTGGATTAACCTCCAGCAAAGCTCCGGCGAGCCAGATCAGACTCGATAAATCTTTATCTAGTGAAACCTCAAGAGCTAGGCAGGGGGTCACGATGTTTTCGCAGATTCGTAAAGGCTTACGCTCAGTCCTGCAACTCAACATCATGGGGCTCTATCTATCAACTTCAGGAAAATACAGGCTTATTTCTCCGGAGCCGCAGCACAATCCATCCTCCCGTTTGGCAAACAAGGAAAGGGTCATGTTTCCCCCCATCACAGAGCTCGGATTCAATCAGCTTGCCCGTCCCCTCGATAACCCTCTTACCCTGAAGCACGTGACTACCACAGAATACATTTCCCATCTGGGACGCCCAATGTAAGTTCAAGTTCCGACTTCTGCTTCACCATGTTTGTTGGCTGATCATCCAGTAGCTTTGGTACGAGATGGGATACAGGCTTTCCTGACCTCCAAAACGCGTTGCTCGACTTCGCACGTAGCAAGTTGGCCCCCCCTTCCGCCCGTAAAATAACCAACGTGTTGGCTTGCCTGGCCGCGCGTTTTGCTGTCGAATTCCGGCCAAGAAACGAGAGGCAGGAAGATCTCGAACATAGCTTGGTGGAAAATCACATGCGATATTGCGCCTATGCAGACTCTCGCCTCCGGATGGTGACAATCGCCCCTTCAGAGCCTCTGTTGGCGGAGGCGGCTTTCGAGCACCTTCATTATTTTTGCCGTTGGGAGGAGGTTTTGGAGATCATTGCAGCAAATCTCGACACTTGGGGAATCCACCAAGGGGATAGGGGAGAATTTGTCATGGGCCTGATCTGGATGGCCGCGAGGGATGCGGTTGTGGTCAAGGCTTTTCCGGGCAACGTGCAAAACCGAAGGCCATGGGATCCGTATCGCCACAGTGTCGTCTTCATCATGGATTTCATGAAGAACCTCCTCCCCACCGGCTATCACCAGAAATTGGAAAGCATGAAGCCATCCGTTGGCGGCGGTACGGTTGAATTCCAACATGCGTTCGCAGACTGTCGCCTGTGGTGCAACCACCTCATCCAGGTCCAAGATTACAAGGTCATCAGCACCAAGTTCCTCTGCGCTCTCCTTTCAAACGGAATCGGTGTTCTCTGCGCCCCTAACCAGGCTGGCATCGACCTGCTCTGGATTGGGCTCAAAGGCGACAAAATTTGCCATTGAACTTTGACAGTGAATGCGACCGGCAGGCTGAGGACGACCGCTGAGCGAAGAAGCCAGGTAGGCAGTTCAATGTCGAGATGGGACTCGGCCAGTAAGTATGCTAGGTACGTAAGAATGGGTGGTGCGGCAAGCTTTGGGAGGCGCTGAGCCAGGTAGATGATCCCCGGTGGGATGTCCACCATGGCTGGTCGGTCGAGGTGGATTGAGGTCAAGAGGGTGGTTCGTGAGACTTGACCATCTTGCGCATGCAGGTGCTCGGAGATATATCCAGCGTGGCTGTGAATCAGCACTCATTGAGCGTATCGGCGGCCGCCTTTTACCAAATGATGGCGACTCGTGTGAAGATTCCTCCAGGTCCTCTCCCTCTGCACGGTCTGGAACTTGATTAAAAAATGAAACGCTGGAAGTAGTAGGTAGTAAATACACAAGGTTCCAATTAGGTGGGGTTTCAATGCAGAGCTCCACTCTCCCACTCACAGAGCAATTCAACGCGTAGGCAATGACAAAGTGCAGACCCGCGCGTGACGTCACGCGACGGTAAGTCGTGTTCATTAATTTGGACTTTCAAGTTTCAACGAGAAAGACTCATCCTGTGGTACTGGCCATGGGACCGAAGCGTTGACACTGAACCGTCGAGCCGTGTGGATCAACAAGCAGCGGTCTGTTCCGTGTTTTCGGATAAATCCCAGCCGTCCGCAGTACTAGAGCCGACACCTCATCTCTTCGACATTGGCATCACCTCCACATCCTCGTTTGACAACTCCAGCATGACACATAACATGCTGAACTCTCGCTGGTGGCTTGGGGATGCTTGGGACCGACCTCATTTCCCTATCGATCCTTTTGCATTGGCTTGAATCCGATACTCTGCTGTTTCGCGACTATTCCTCTTCACTTTGTTCAGGAAATCCCAAGACAAACCCGATTGGGTTCACCCTTCTTCAGCATTGAGAACATGGCCCCGAAGTATTTTTAGTAGGGGACTTCACTATCAATGTAATGATACGATACACGTTGACCTTACTAGACTGCTTCTCGTTTTCCAGTGACAGTTGCATACAGGATGTTGTCAACACAAAGTCAGCTCTTGTCTGCTTCGGTGCAAGTGTAAGGTTCCTTACTACTTTGGACATGGGTTTTCCCGTTCTGGAAGGCTCGTTTCATTCTCCGACGTATGCTCCATATATAAGACGACTCATTATCTCATCGTCTGTATCTCTTCTTTTCCCGTTCTTCAAATCAAAGCTCTCTCAACTCAGTTCTCCTCGCTTTGAGTGTCGACAGCCGGCGCTGTCTTACACTTTTTTTTTTGAGTCCCCAGAGATCTTCGTAAGTGTATCGCGTGGTTTTATAACCGCATACACTAGTGATTAACGTCAACGGGTATCGCGTAGGTCAACGACCGCATACCAAACCCTCAGGACCTCTGACCGGTCACTGAATAACCCGCCCTTTGTCAGTGAAGTATATCGCGTCCTCAGCGGGCATATACTCACCCGCTGTGTATATTTCCTTTAGAAAAAACATCACCCTGACGCGCACCAGAGCTCAGGCGGCGAATATCGTCCTTCCTCCTGTCCCGCCAAACTCGCCCCAATCACACAACCCCGATTCCTCACCTTCCTCGCTCCCGCCTTTAACGTCGTCACCATTCCAGACACCTCCGAATTCCCCTTCCACCGCTGTTCGCTTCTCGCCCAGTTCTAGCTCCGATAGCTCCTCGGACGCCTCGTCTAGCCCCATCGCCGTTATCTCCTCCAGTATGAACAAGGAAAACAAGAACTTAGCTACCTTGGAAATTTCTTCCAAGTCCCCTCCTACCCTGAAACCAGGCGACATCGACCCTGAGCTCGCTCGGCGGTTCGAAAATGCCTGTCGGAATTTCTTTTCCGATAAAGGTGTTAAGGAGGAGGATCAGGTTAAGCGAGTTCTGAATTCCTCGTTCCATGACGACCGGATGATACACTGGGTGGACTGCAACCGAGTTACGCTGGAAGCGCTCAAGTTCGACGAGTTTATGGTCGAATTTCGCTCTCAATGGCTAGAGACCCACTGGTCTCAGCAGTTGGACTCCAGGCTTAGGGTGATGAGGCAGAATCGTCGTCCCTTCAAGGAGTGGTACAACGATTTCTACTCGCAGAGCCTACTGTTGAAGAACACTCCTGACGAAATGTCCGACAAAGACGTCAGGCGTCTCATTTATTCGCTTATGGACCCTCATCTTCGCTCCCGTGCCGATCTTGAACGTGTCCGGTCCATCGATTCCCTCAAAGGCTGGTCCGACGCCTTGGGTACCGAGGACCGCTCCATCCGTACTGAAGTCGCTTTCTGGAAGTCCATCAAGAACGACGAGGGTCACTCCGTTTCGGGTGGGTCCAACTCTAGGGGCGGAGGTAACCGCCAACGCGGGGGAAACTCGTCCACCTCGGGTACCGACAGCTCCAGGCAGAGGNCCCCCCTCTCTCATGCAGGAAGAGCGTCAACTGTTGAACGAACACGAGGGATGCTACACCTGTCGCGAGTTTTACATCGGTCACCGAAGCGACAGTTGCTCTGCAGGATACCCGGACGGAGCCAAGTACCAACGGCTCACTCTCGCGGACGCCAGGTCTGCTGCTGCGAAGAGGGGGAAAACCTTCAATTCCAGGACGAAGGTCCCCACGACTACGGCTTCTGCTAAAGATAAAGGAAAGGGCGTTGCCGCGGCGACGATCGCCGAAGTCGACGAAGACGTAGAGGAAGTGGACGTGGCCGCCCTTGCTGATGCCGTCGAGTATGACTCGTCTTCCGACGTGAGTTCTTCAAAACGTCTTTCTTCCCCATCGCTACATTGGGATGGTCTTGCCTGGGATGGCGACAGCGTCCCTTCTTTGCCTGCTCACTGTCTCTTGGATTGCGGCTCACAACTAGTGCTCATTAGTGACGCTTTTGTCTCGCGACATGGCCTCCGACGGTTCCAACTATCGCGCCCCATCCACATCAACGTAGCGATCCCTGAACTTCCGGATTCGTTCGAAATCTTGAAATCGAAGAAAGACATTGTTTATACTCAAGGTGTTTCTCTCATGCTTTCTTCCCTTGATAATCGCTGGTCTGCAAAAGAAATCACGGCTGTAATTGTACCCCGCCTTCTGGAAAATTGTGATGTTATTTTGGGCTTACCGTGGCTCTCCTCAAACCGAATCGTGATGGATTTTGAGAATCGCTCTGCAATCTGTAAGTCCTCCCAGTATGATTTACTCTGCCCGGGGCGTCCTAAACGGGCGCAGACGTTTGAATGTCCCCGATTGACACGTAAGGACCTCGGGACACTTAAACGTAACTTTCGGAATATGTTGATGGAGCTCCGTGCTGTAGTCTGGCGCCGGAATCTTAGCTCACCGTCCCGCGAGGTCAGAGCTGGCGCTGTGGCTGCCCTCACAACACGTATTTTGGTACTCAATGAGGAGCAGCAGATGGCCGAACTGCATAAGCAAATCATGAGGGAGTACGCGGACGTTTTCGGTCCCGTACCCTCAGTGGACAAGCTCCCCGACCACGATTTCTGTTCTGTCAAACTAAAAGACTCCTCGGTAACGCTCGACTCCCGGTCTTACCCATCCCCGCGTAAATACCGGGAGGCATGGACTAAGTTAATTGGCGAACATATTGCGGCCGGGAGAATCGTCCCTTCTTCGTCGCAACATTCTTCTCCTGCTTTTCTTGTACCTAAAGCGGACCCTGCTGCAGATCCTAGGCTGGTGGTGGACTACCGGAAGTTGAATGCGAACGTGGTAGCAGATTCTTACCCACTGCCCAACATTCCGGATATTTTCTCCGACTGTAGTAAAGGGAGATATTGGTGTAAATTTGATATGACGAACTCCTTCTTTCAGACTTGTGTTCATCCTGATGACCGTCACTTGTTTGCGATGAATACGCCTGTTGGTGCGTTTGATTGGGTGGTTATGCCAATGGGGTTCAAGAATGCGCCGAGCATCCACCAACGGCGGATGGCTACGGCATTGTGTGAACATATCCGTAAAATATGCCACGTCTTCGTTGATGACTGCATAGGGTGGTCTGACTCAATTCAGGCACATGGTGTTGTCGTTCGGAAAATATTGGATGCTTGCCGGGCGAATGGACTTTTCCTGAACCCTAAGAAGTCGGTGGTTATCACCACTTCTGTACCTGTTGTAAGTGGGCCGATGCTTCGCACGGCAGTTTTCCGAGGCATTTTGCCTTGCTGGGTTTTCCAAAGGAGCCTCAACGTTCATCGATGTCACGAAGCCATATGCAGAATGCATTATACGGTGTCTTAATACAACAGTCAGGTTGATTTACACTTCCTATCCTATCCAATAAGTATTCATTCGGAGAGCATGTGTAAGATGGATTTCTCTAATTCCCATGCTCGGTGGTCAGCTGTGCTCCTGTATGGTGAGGAACGCTACTACTTACCAAGCCTACACCCCATTCCAGAACACACATATCCTGACGTAGGATCGTATTCATCCACCTTTCGGCATCTGAACCTGCACGCCAACCGCCACACCATATCCGCATCCAACAGCTCCCCCGTCGCGTTCAAGTCTTCCATCAATGAGAAACGCATCGTATACTTGTCTTGAATGCTCCGGAGCGTCAGCCCACAATAGCCATATTCTCCGCAGCGATGGCTCCGTTTCCACTCCCTCCCCGCGAGTACGGTGAAGAAACCGCGCTTTGCATACTTCGTCATGCAGGCATTGACTTTGTTCGTTTCGTGGTAGCGATAGGAATTGAGGAGACCGCGCCAACGTTGAGTCATACGAGGATAAAGGCAAACAATAGCGTTATACGTGAAGTAGTTCATGACGAACGTGGAATGGAAAAGGGCGACGGCCGTGGGCGCGGATCGGAGGAATGCCTCAATGAGGTTGATAATGGTACCATGCACCGAGTGTACATAGAATCTGACCTCGTGGATTCCTGAAATATGTCAAGCAGCAATAAAAGGATAGAGGCTGAATTACACACCGCTCTCGTCAATTCGTCCCACAGTGTACTCCGTATACGTGCTCCTCCCCGGGGGGGCCACAGCCACGAGACGATACATGGTGTGGTTGAGGAGATAATCCTCCATGATGTGTAAACTGCCGCGAGGTGAATAAACGTCCAGATCGCCAGGCAGCGAAGGATTCGGTTCAACAACACGAAGACCAACTGAGCCAGATACCAGAGAGTTGGACAATTGCATGGCTTCGAGGAAACCCGTTGAGGAAAGATGAAAGCGGGTTAGTTCCTGGTTAACTCGGTGTGCCGCGTGACGCTTGGAAAGGCGGTAATTCTTCCACGACGTAGCTCCCAACTGTGAAACAACAGTCAAAGACAACATATTCAGGATACGGTGCTGAAGGTCTTCCGGGACATCGTCCCATTGTCTTCCACTGGCTTGAGGAGAGTCAGAATAGTACATAAGAAATTAATCGTAACTCACTGGTTTCCGCTGAGACGCCGTTGTCGCTAGGTTCACCAAGGATGTTGGCCATTGGGTTCAGCACCATTGGCTGGGAATTCTTACCGACTTTAAGTAGTCGCTGATTCCGACATGAGAGCGACATCATTTGCATTAATGGCGGATGAGGGTTGAGAAGCTTCTCGTAAGGAAGTGTGGCGCGGTCCGTGGCACTCGGTTATTCATGTGACAGTCCGGCTTGATGTGCTTTCTCAAGTTTTATGGTTATTGCGCGACTCGTTCTGTTGACCATGGTATCCATGACGCTTTTTTCAATCCAGATTTCTTCAACGGTTGCAGGGGATTGCTACCCTCAGTCACTCACTACATATTCTTGTGTGATCCACCCGAAGGAGACGCTGCAAAAACCATGGCGTACAAGATTGCAGCGCCTCGCATGACGATTGCGCTCCCTGCATAATATGTACCATATCCTCCAGCCAGTCGGACGCTCTCATCAGCACCGAAACAGTGGCTCAGTACCCGCCCTACTTTGACAGAGCGACTGGGCCTCTTCACGAAGTTGCCATTGCATTCCTGAAACAGAATGCAAGCATGGTTCATAGTTCGCGCTTAGACCCAGGTGCGTGAACAATAGTCATGAGGTGCTCATCGGATCTCGGTCGTTCTGTAGAGACGGTCGTGTACCCGAGATTCCACGATATCAGTATTTTATATTTTTGATAAAGGGCGCTGTTCTGCATGTTGATAACATGCCTTTCTAGCCTCCTTAACCACCGTTCCGGTCCCAGATTTAATTTGTTATAGCACGCACTTCACCATTGCCAGTCGTAAGGGCGCCACGATGGAAACTTTCAAAGCACCCGTCACGGACGAAGAGATCATCGGGACTTCCAGGGCAATGGACGAAGCGGCGCGTGTAAGGAAAAAGCTCCATGTGCTGAGATAACGCGCTGAACCTTTTTGCTTAGGGCGACGTGTTGGGCATCAAGAAATGCTGCCTCTTTGCTTGCTTGGCCAGCAAAGTCCACATTGTTTCTGTGCCAATTCATCCAGGCTACGAAACTAACCCTAGAAGTTTGGATTTGTATGTGGAACGTTATCTAGAAGACGACCGAGATAACAGTGTGGGCTGTGTTGAGCTCAACGAGCTTGGGAGTTGCATCCGGCGTTTTCCCGATGATAGCGTTGAGGAGCCATTCCACTGGTCTTTCTTTTTTTGGAAACGCGAGGTCCGTCGGCGATGCAATGGGAACCCTTCATGCTTACGCTGACCACCAATCAGCAGACTTGCCCCCAGCCACCACGTAATGTTCTGCTTGATAATGCTGTCCATCCATTGCACTCCGGAAGATTGACAGGCAATGTCCTCGCCGTCAAAAGCTCCCGAAATGGGGAAGTTTGTGACATCGAAGAGCAGGATCTCCAGCTAGTGTCGTTTTTCCTTAGGAAGTGAGTGACAGGTTGAACTCGTCGACATGATTCTTACGCCATGTTTAGGTACATAGAAAAAAAAAGTGTACTCACTAAATCCTTTAACTGCTTCGTCTACGTATCCGTTGATAGATACCGAAGACAGGAACGGATGGCTATGGCGAGGCTGACAAAGGAGTCATACCGCTGGAAATATTTTAGACTCTCCTCCTGTTCTGTATCTCTGTCAGACCATCCAATGGAATCCAACTCTTCATCCATCGTCCTACATCCCTCTTTCGTTCACTTGTATAATGAAGATCTCCTTGGCAACATCGTTCGTTTTCTCACTTGGGAAACTCTCATCAGCTGGAGGTTGTGGCCTGATCCAGCCCCATCCCTTGTCGAGGGCGAAATTCGACGTCGCGTTTTCAGCACTATAGCTCTCTTCATTCCTCACGAGCGCATACTGGGGTTTTTCGACGCGCTCCAAGACTGCCGGGGCCTTATCACTGGCTCCGCAGTGCGTAAGATCCTTTTGCAATCATCGGTCGACCCTCTCGACTTAAACATTGTCGTTACCCGCTCCATGGGGGATGCGATAAGAGATTTCCTGCTTTCCGTTGGCTACAGCCATGAGCCGCAAGGACCCAGGCAATATTTCAAGACATTCCTTGCTGACTTTCAATGTTTCATGAGAAGGGAACCAGAGGGATTGGTAAGTTATCCGCTGTGGATATGTCTGCTCGTTCACTAATTTACTTCTCCAGAGGAGCAAGATCACTTTATCTTACAGCGCCACGAAGCCTTTGACCGTGGTCCTCAACAGTTCCACGACGGCGAATATGCTGTACTTGACACCATTCCACCTTGTTTCCTACTATCCGACGATGACGTTCAAGCGCGAAGCTATGACCGTGGAGAGGGACGGAGGAGCCGTATATCATGAGGAGCAAGGCCGCGGAGCTGACGCGATGACGGTTCTCAACAACGGTGCTTGGCCCATGCCTTGTCGTTTTGAGTGTCCGATGATGTGGAGAAAGACGTACGGCGATCTCGGGCTGGCAAAATACGCTTGGTCCCCGATTGACGGATACGATCGCGAATCGGTGTATGTCAGGAACGAATGGGGGAACATTTGCATGGACTTTAGGGACATATCGGAATCGGCGGCGTTGAAGTGGAGAGTCAAACGGCGATGTATGAATGAACACTGCATAAACCACCAGTTGTACTACCATCGTTTGCAGTATGTAAAACCGTAAATATCGACCACTTCTATTTGGCTCCACATCCACCCAACCCTTTATTGCCATCGCTATTTTTAGGCCGATCACTGGGGAGACGAAGGTTAGTGAGAAGCGCAGAAAGGCAGGCCGCTAGGCGCACCTCATAGTGCAAGCACTCGTATCAGTCGTCTTGCCATGCTCGTGGACGGGACTGAAGCTGTCAAGGACAGCACCATTTTCGGAGAGTCCTGGCTCAGGCTTAACGGTGAATCCTATTTCACTGAACCAATGCAACAGCTCTGGGGTGAAACGGTTTGAGACGACGATGTTCAAATCATGGGAACCAACGCCGTGTGAATGCTTGGCAGTCTTTCGGCTTTTGCGTTTGGGCATAGTGACTCGGGATTTGCGACAGACTGACGGGCTGATAAGTCGAATGGCAGCGAGACCTCTTGGTTTTTCTAGACTTTTCGTGTGGGATACCCGGACAAACGTCGGGGAGTAAGCACCCAGTCCCCGAATGCTATCGGACTTTCGAAGCTCCCGTTGCTTTCCTTACCACTGGACCGAAAACGTCATTTCACATGTATCGTGCGGGTAGGCATGACCTTAGCTCCTTCTTTCACCTCAGGTCGTCAAAAGTCGGCAAAAACAGTGTATTCAACAAGCAAAGGTTAAGTAAAAGTAACGGACTATAAGTTGCTGCCGTAACATCGCTTAGGTAGCCTAATTAGATTGGAAACAGTACGTTCAAGATGTGCAACGCACCTGGGAGCTTGCAGAAGCATCAGCTGACAAACAACTCCAAGACTGAGAAAATCATTCAGTGGCCTGTCCCTCGTTCTGTGAAGGAGATGTGTGCTTTTCTCGGCCTTGTTCGGTACCTATCGGCCTTCTTACCTGCGTTGGCTCAGCATACTGCCGTCTTAGACGCTCTGACTTCGAAAGTTTACAAGTCGGATTTTCCTGCGTGGACTCCTGAATTCCAGCGCACATTCGATGCTATTAAGAAGATGGCGGTTAGCACTGAATGCCTGACTTTCATTGATCACGAGCACCCTGGTGATAACAAAATTTTCGTTACCACCGACGCGAGTAATGTCGCTACAGGCGCGGTTTTGTCTTTCGGTCCAACATGGGACACAGCTAGACCCGTCGCTTTCGAGTCTAAGGTGTTGAACCAGGCGGAACGTCGTTATCCTGTCCATGAGAAGGAAATGCTCGCAATAGTTAGGGCGCTTAAGTGTTGGCGCTCGGACCTGCTGGGTATGCCTTTCTTCATTTACACAGATCATAAGACTCTGCAGTTCTTTGAGAACCAGAAGGACTTGTCTCAGCGGCAAGCCCGGTGGATGGAGTTTCTCTGTCAGTATGAAGGAAAGATAGTCTACGTGAAGGGTGATGAAAACGTCGCGGCCGATGCGTTGTCGAGGACTGTTTTTGTTGAGGATTCCATGTCCGCTCAGGAGCGGGCGCGAGGACTTCTAGGGACTGCTGCAAGTGATGACGACGACGAATTTTCAGTGTGTCTCGTCTCGTGCAGCAGCACCGATGCACGATCGGTTGCGTTGGGACTGTCATCACTGGAGCCGCCGGACGTACGCGCTGTGGCTGCTACCGTGCCGGGTTCCCGGGTCCAGCGATTGGCCGCCCAGATCGATGGAGACTTCATCGCTCTTATTAAGGACGGTTATCTGTCCGATCCTTGGTGCCAAAGATTGCACCAAGTTCGTCACTCCCTGCCTGGCCTAGTTGAAAAAGATGGTCTGTGGTTCATTGGAGAACGTTTGGTCGTTCCTCGGGTACCGAAGGTTCGCGCTCGTATCTTCCATCTAGCGCATGACATGTTAGGTCACTTCGGATTGCGGAAGTCTTACGGTGCTTTAAGGGACAGTTTCTATTGGCCAAACATGAAAGGACAGCTCAAGAACCTTTATCTCAAGTCCTGTGATGATTGTCAGCGTAATAAGGACAGAACAACGAAGGTGCCAGGTCCTCTGCATCCGCTCCCTGTTCCAACGGCTGCCGCGGAGTCGATCGCCATGGATTTCATTGGTCCTCTGCCCGAAGACGAGGGGATGAACTGTGTTCTCACCATCACAGATCGGCTTGGGACGGACATTCGGTTGATCCCTTGTAGGACAGACTGCACTGTGGAGGAATTGGCGAGTCTTTTCTTTCAATTTTGGTACTGTGAAAATGGTTTACCTACGTCGATTGTATCGGATCGCGATCGCCTTTTCGTCTCCAAGTTTTGGAAGGCTTTACATCGTCTTTCCGGGGTGAAGCTCGCCATGAGCTCTTCTTTCCATCCCCAAACGGATGGCTCGAGCGAGCGGACCAACAAGTCGGTCGTTCAGGCTTTGCGTTTTCACATCGCGCACAATCAAAAGGGTTGGGTGGCGGCGCTTNCCCCGAGTACGTTTCTCCCTCATGAACACTGTCAATGCGGCCACCGGCTTTTCTCCTTTCCAATTGCGTCTTGGCCGGTCACCGCGGGTGGTACCGCCGATTGTTACCCCTCCCGTTGGGGTCGCAGAGATGAAGGCTGTGGATTTGATCCGTCTGCACGAGGTTTTGCTCTTCGAGGCCCAGGACAACCTACTAGCAGCAAAAATTGACCAGTCTTACTACGCGAACCAAAAGCGCGGTGAGGAATTTGTTTATTCAGTGGGAGACAAGGTGCTGCTGTCGACTAGGAACCGAAGAAAGGAGCTGAAGGTCGGTGATCCCAGCCGGGCCACGAAATTCCTACCCCGCTGGGTCGGCCCTTATTCGGTAGTCAAGACAAATCCTTCAAGTTCGACATATACCCTAGATTTGCCAGGGGATTCCAATGTCTTCCCTGTGTTCCACGGATCACTACTCAAACCCTACCACGCCAACGATGACAATCAGGTGCCGACTCGTGCCCACCTTCGGCCCCCACCACTCAAGTTTGAAGATGGCACCGAAGAGTATTTCATCGACCGGATCATGGACGAACACCAGACTAGACGTCACTCACGTTACCTGGTCCGCTGGAAGGGTTACGGTCCCGAAGACGACTTGTGGATCCCAGAACATGAACTCGAGGGCACGGATGCCCTTGCTCGGTGGAAGGAACGGTCGGGTAGTTAGTCTTCAACTTCGACGGCGGATCCAGCTATCCTACGGGACCTGGTGACCTTACCTGATTTTTGACCTTTCGCACAACATCCTTTTACGATTACAGTTTTATCTTTTAGAGGAGGGGTGAGTGTATGGTTCCTTACTACTTTGGACATGGGTTTTCCCGTTCTGGAAGGCTCGTTTCATTCTCCGACGTATGCTCCATATATAAGACGACTCATTATCTCATCGTCTGTATCTCTTCTTTTCCCGTTCTTCAAATCAAAGCTCTCTCAACTCAGTTCTCCTCGCTTTGAGTGTCGACAGCCGGCGCTGTCTTACAGCAAGAGGCCTACGCGCCCGGGAACGATGATCTCAGCAGCATCCTTTGCTGTCTTCAATTTATAACTCTTCGTCATTCGTCATTCTAAGCCCCTTCGTCCATCCTATCGACCCGTTATTCATATCTAGAGCGAGAGTCGTACGCTGCCGATGAACGGGGTTAGGATGAATCGACGTCCCAAGAGACCAAGACTTGTATCCTACTTCCCGCTAATGTGGGCCGCCCGAGGCTGAGCAACTAGACCGTGGTGCCGACTCCGCCGGCTGCAATGCTAGAAAAAATAAATAACTATAGCAAATAGTTAGCAACCGATGTAGCTGGTTTAGACAGAGAAATAAAAAATAATTAAAAGGTATGCGCCTCGTCCCCGCCAGTCATAATCTCCTCGACCACCTCGCGTTGTCCGAGCATCACGAGGTCAGGTCGGTCGAAAGTGCTTGCAATCTCGTCTCCAGTAACCAGGGACAATCGCTTCACGCCCGCAAATCGGTACGCAGGATGATCATCATGCCTTTCTCCGCGAGCAGCGATTTAGGGTAGTTGTAGATCAAGGATGGATGGTCAGCTCCGAGGAGGATAAGAGTGGGGTACCATTCAGCGTTACAGCGATGCGAGTACAAGTTACCGGGACATTTTGCCGAGGGTACTTAAGGGGGTCTACAAAGGCCAAGACTGTCACTTCTCTTTCTTTATATGAAAGACTTGCCTTGTTACCGGGTCAAAGCTGCAAGTCCTATACCAGCTTCATGGACGGTCTTATAAACCTTGGATTGAACACTATCAGCTCTCTCCGATGTGGGTCAGCTCTTTCCGATGTGGGCATCTGCTTCCATGACCTCGGCGCATAGAATAACCCCTATGTTATTGGCCCCACTTTGCGCATAGCTTCTCGATCCATTGGTCTTGCAATTGGCTTCGAAGCCGTTGGTTCATAATTCGTTCATGAGCGTAAAAGTTTACGGACGCTCTAGAATCACCAAAGGAAAGCCTAGGAGACACCTATATGTCAAGGAAGACTCGGATTGGTTCACAGAGGCAGCAGCAAGTGTCGCTTTTCATGAGTCGTATGAAAAGAGGACTCGAAGGTCAGGTGCTCGACGCAAGATAAAGCTTTCAATTTTAATTGGATATCTACATGGTGCAAGAACATCAGTATATTTTAACTCCAATCTGGAATCTGGGTCTGAAGCAAGATCATCATCGGACAATACTATATCGCTCTCGCCGTTCTACTCAGCCCTTTTATTTGACCCTTCGCCGTTTGCTTGGCCTGCCCTCTGTTGGAAGGTTCGTGCCTTTAGGACTGCTTTGAGCTTTCCGCTTGCTAGGCTGAGCAAGTTTTACTTTAAGGTATGTCTGAAAGGTGACATCGTATCCTACACACTGCATGGTATAAATTGCTAGCGACTTCAAGGCATTAACCATCAGCCAAGAGCAACAATGTGAACTGGTAGTAAACTGACCTGATCCCCTCTTGTCAACGCGCGCGCTATGTCTGTTTCTTTCACAGATCTATACAGCCGACGTTCCGAGATGTCCGTTACTTCGGCCACTGTTGGTTTCCGCCCCCAGCGATTCAATGCATATATTTGAATCCTCATCGCAATTCCCCATGACTTTTTGAAAAGCTCCTTGACCCATGCATTGCGAACCTGCAGTATAGTCTCGTCAGTCTAAAGGCGGCAAAAGTACCGGAAGAGAACAATGGGAGGCCGCAACTCACAGATATTTTCTGCTGGGCCCACTCGTCACGAGTCAATGAAAGGGAGCGCTTGAGTTTGTACTGGCCCTGATAGAGCCATTCAGCCGGTGCTTTCTGTACCCTTGTAAACAATCGGTAGACACAACCGTCGTGATCACCGTCCTCGATATCGAACCAAATGCCCGGCGCACCTGGTAACCTCGGTACTTCAGGTTGATAGTCACCTGATGGATACATGAAATCCTTGAGTTTCCCTATCTTGAATTTTTTCCTCGAGATACGGGGAAATGTCTCTTGCGGACTTCCACCATATGCTCCAGCCATGAACATACGAGAGACCCGTGTTTTTGCGATCTCTGGATCGCAGTTGATCGGGTATGGAATGAGGGATATGCCAGCGTCCTCTATCCGTGACCTGATAGTCTCTGGATCAAACTTCATAGTCTCGATCTTTGGCTCCACTTTAATTGTCTGTATTTTACATGGTCAGTCACGAAGATAAAGAAATGTATAGAAGCAAAAGTCTCTCACAGGATTTCTCCACAATTGTGCGATGTCTAGATCCTCATCCTCTTGTTTTTTGATGCCGTTAAAAGACGGCTTCATTTCGTCCTCCCGCTTGAGCTTCAACGGGGTCTGTCTCACCAAAGCCTATCACGCAACGTTTGAGACAATTGGCGTTGATCACAATAGCTGGGAAAGAGCGTACCTTTGGTGGATCCAGACTCATGTTCTGCTTGATATCTTTTTGTTTGAATTTCAGACGCGATGGGGAACTCTTGACCCTCGAGCCAGCAGATACCGAATTTGAAATACTGATATATTCTACATCCATTCGCCTGCGTGTCGTAATCACAACGCCGTCCATGAAATATCGGATGCGGCTTTTGTCGTCACAGGTGGATGTTGTAGGCTTGACGTCGACCGGGGATGCCTCCCTTTTCCACCAAGAAAGATCGACGCGGTCGAAGTCTTCTGTTTTCACAGCAGGCGGCTTCATTTTCAACAAGCTGCTCCTCAGCTCTATAAAATCGACGCTCAGCGCAATTAACGCTTAACCAAGAGTAACACAATGCGGCGGCCACAGACCTGCGTGTGTACGGGCTTCTCCAAACAGTCTGCCGCAAAAACGATAACCAGCCGGGAGATCAAGAATGCAGGAGAGACGTCCCTGGCGAATTCTCCAGTCTTAAATCTAAGTAGATTCGTTGTCAGCTGGTTTTCAGAATAGGACTTTAGTGAAACTCGACCCGGAACTGTCCAGGTGCCACCGCATTATTTGCATCTGTGTATCCTTGAGCCGTCTTTTCTACCTTGTCCGTGAAGTGAATGACATCTGCAACCATCGATCTATTTAGCTTGGACTCTGAAAAATAGGATATCTGTGTCTATTGAGGTGCTAGGCCTCAATCCTCCTCCAATCCTCAGCCCTGAAAAGTCTTCTTCGCAAACTCTGTCAAAACCTTGACAAATTCGTCTTTATCGTCAATGAAAGGTGTGTGGCTCCCGTTCTCAATCCGATGCACCTCTAAATTCTTAAAATGCTCCTTCAGCATTTCCTCGACATTTTTTCCTTGAATTATTAGATCAGCGGTTGAGGTGATGGCCAGGGCTGGAAGTCCACCCTCTGCGGCCTCGAAAAGCTTCGAAGCATCCTGGGATCTCCCCGCTGTGAGCGCCGCGACGAGGGGTGGCTGCATAACCGTTGCCCCAATCCAACTCCACTTGAGCTGGGTTGGAAGGGTATCTGGTTTCGAGAAGCAGGCTTCGACGAACTTGATCCTTGCCTCGCAGGAAGTCGCTACGTTGTCGGTGGATAGGAGCAAGGGAAGGACTTCGAGAATGTACGGGGTTCCTACTTTTACGAGGGCTTCCCCTAGGTACGGTGCTGCATTCACGTAGACGACCCCAGAAATGGTTCCAGGAGGTAAGTGGGCACACACGTCAGCGACAACAATGCCTAATCATCGATGTTTAGAGAGATATTTTCATGACACTAATGTGGTCCTCACCTCCCATGCTCCTGTATCGAAGAATTGAGCTCTTTCTTTTTGTGGTGGCTAGGCATGACATACCATGCAACGATCAAAGGTTCCGAGGCATTTTTGACTCGGGTACTACGGGGGGGTCGACGCGTGCCAAGACGGTGCTTCCGGCATGTGCAGCCATCACGCGGCCGCGGTTTTCCGATTTACCATTCGTGGGCTTTCATTTCCTTTTGTGTTTTCGGTTCCCCTATCTGGACGCAAGCCCGAGGATAACAAGGGATGCAACTCGTCGTTAGCTGGAATGGATGTATACGCTCTGCTTGAAATGCATATTCATCGAAAGTCGACGCTCTGTAAAGTTTGGAAGGAACTGTTCACCGTTAAACGCGAAGGACCAGCAGCAAGGGTGGGCTGAATCGTTGATAGAAAACCGGTCAAAAATGCCTCGGGTACTTGCCGTGCAAAGCATCGGCCACTTCACACAGGTTTCGTGACTTCGAATGCCTTCAAAACGGCGCCGAAATCCGCGGCATACAAAGACGATTGGTGAGCCTCAGGGTTATCAGGCTTTCCACTTCGACCATTCCCCCTGACGTCGTATGAGACCTATGTGATGTGCGAGGAAGTTAGCTATCGCACAGGGTTAAAGCCACTCGTTTACTAACCAGATAAAACTTATCGAGCAGCGCAGGCTCGCGGAACAAGCCTTCAAACACCAACGAACTCAATCCAAATCCATGGATAAAGACGAGAGCGCTGTGCTTTGGATTCCCCGCCGCTACAGCGTAAATACTTGTTCCATCGGATGAGGCAAGGGTTTTCTCAACCAAGTCTGGCGCGCTTAACGTCATTTTGGGGACACGATTCTGACTTCAACCCCCTTCCCTTTTATGCGTTTTCCGTTTCGCTTAGGTGTAGCCTCCCAGCCCGGCAAGGTGGAGTCGATTTCTTTTTGGCGGTAACCCTTCTGTGGGTACCACCCATACGGTTCGCAAAGCGAGATTTAAATATGGCTTCTGTCGACAGTCTCGTCATCTGCTGGCAGCAAGCGCTGTCAGATGACACCATGCAGGGCCATGTGTTATCAAACTATTGTTCGCCACAATAGTGTGAGTGCTATGTACCGTTGTGTTGGTCACTTCGAGCCTAAACCAGCAGAAATACGGCCGTGCTTCCTATTGCGTGAGTGCATCCGTGGATATTCTTGTTATTGAATTGGATACAACCGACTCGTTTTGAGTTCATTTGTGCGGCGGTGTTAAGCTCTCGTCTTTACCTAATGATCATCCCTCTAAGCAAGGCAGTGATTGCTGGAGTTACTCCATCCTTGAGTTCAAGCCTTTACATGATCTTGGAATCAAATTCAAGAAATGATTGGAGATAATTGTAGCTACTTGGATGACATGAGAAGATTAGCAGGATAAATGACTGACGACTCTTTAGTCGGAGTAGATGAGTTGATAAAGAACGCTGGACCTAAGGGTTGGCTTTGTGTTTGGTTTCAACCATCGAGAGGCTACTCCTGCTATTCATTCTAGCTGCAAACAGCTCGTCCAGCTCCAGACCGACATGTGACAACAGGTCCATGTCAACCGACGCCTTGCGGCATGCTTCCAAAAACCCTTCGAAAGAATAGCCGGGAGTCCAAAAGCGGGTCCAGTTATCCGAGCCTGCCTGTTGCTTGAGGGTGTAGATTTTTTGACAAAGTACTTTGTGAGGGAATTTTCGGTGATTCCAGGCTTCCTTCTGGCACTACAAACGCATGAATTGGTCAGTTGGATTGCGAAGAATACGGCAAAATTTTACCTTCTCTCCGCAGAATCTCAGAAGATTGCATCTGGCGCACAACCGTGAGCGGGTGCCTTCGAAGTCTGCAGGGCAGGCTATATTTCCACAAGCGCCTCTTCGAGTCCTCGCCATGACCTCAAACGCACTGGCGTGGTCATTGTAGATAGGCGTATATCTGTCCAGCTCCTTCGGATCGATGACAACTTTATGTCTTCCGGTAGCAGGGTCGACTTTCGCTTGAGCGTGAGCCAAGACGACGTAGATCGTTAGAGATTGACGGTTCCATGACTGGTCAGGGGATACCGCAAGAATGTTCATGAGATCTTCGAAGATGGAGCCGATCCACGCCCTCCCGGTTACCATTTCGCAAAATTTGCCTTGGTCGAGATCAATGAGGGGATGAATGAACTCGAGGGTTCTCGCGACTTCATATTCGAAAGCAGGGTCTCGCCCAATTGATGCGTCGATAGGGCCACCTTTGGTATACCGTTTCAATGCACGACCTAAGTGGCGAAACGGGATGTCGACAGAAAATGACCTTGACCGCAAAACCTCTTGGCCGAAGGGTCGATAGAAGGTCGTCAATGCGGTGCCAAGTTGGATAACGTTCCCTTCAAAGCCATAGTCTCCGGATGCCCACGTCGAAAGCCCCTCTATGGACCCCTTTAACCCGTACGGTAGCAGATCGTCGGGTCCCAGTGGCCAAGGTTGATTTTCAGCTCTCCCTCCCGTTTTCGGTTGTCGGAACTTGTGCTGCGTTGACTCGTTGAGAGTCAGCGCACAAAAGTTGCAGATAAGGAGAGGGATATCCATCATGATCCCGAAGCCGAGGCTTGTCAAGTCCTTCTCGGAGTGGGGTGCAATGGAAGCTTGATTGAACTTGCAAGGGAGGCACTCGCAGGTCGTCAAGTGCTTCAAGAGCGCGGACAGCTCGTTCTGAGTTCTTTTGCAGGTGAGGAGTTTCATCCCAGCTCTCAGGAGCTGGGGATGAGACCTCGCGAACTTCGCTCTTTCGACCATGGTGTTCCCCAGCTCATCGGAAAGACGACGTAGTGCAAAACGAATCGTCAATGGGCAGATATCGATTTCCATGGGGTTCCGCATGATTCCTGCAAGCAGCTGGACTGCATCCCCGAGACCAAGGGCATTAGGGGAGCGCTGAGAGAGGTTCATTTTGATGGCTCGTCAACGACAAAATCGTCTGCTTTGCGAATTACATCAGGGTCAAACTTATCCAAGAAAGCAAGCATGGGGGTTTGCTCACAAAAAGTCCTGAGGTTGCTGCCGTACGGAGGCTGAGATGGCGGTTCGAAAATGAAATTTTATCGCAGCGGGTGGCAATTTGCAGCTGAATGATTCAATGAATGTTCCGGTAATATGCCCGGGTTAGGAGTTAAGTCCACGGGTTAGGGTTGGTCCTCTGACCACGGAGCTCCCCTCCTCGACCCCACAAGCGGAAGCCGGCTCCCCCTGGCTTTTTATAGTGATACGAAAATCCGGAAGACGCGCTCTTCTGCAGTGCGAATATCTCCAATTCGAGGGTGGACGCGTCTAATCACCTGACAAAAGAATCGGTTGAATCCCGCAGACTCAGGTGCCCCTATCGACAAAGAGAAAGAGTTTTCGGAACATCTGTAAGAAATACAGGAGTTCAAGGGCGTCGCGAATTGGATACATTGCCTCCGAATCCATAAAACATCTTCAGACCTCTGACCAGACCTAATTCCTTCCCAATCTCTTCCAGAAGCTTGTTGTCCACCGACTTCTCGTCAATGATACCCTTCAAATTCTCATAGCTGTAATCGGGATGCCATAGATATGTCCAGGTATCGGCTCCTAGCTGTTGCTTCAAGGTATGAATTTTGGCGCAAAGGTGTTTGTGCGGGGCTTGGGGATGCCTCCAAGCTTCCCTTTGGCACTGTTTCCGCGATCGTCAACAAATCAGTAGCTGGAAATTTGAGAGCGGGAGAACGTACGCCTTTTTGGCAGTATCGTACAAAGGTGCACTGGCTGCAGGAACGAGTATAACCTTCGACCTCTGCCGTGCAGCGAATGTTGCAGCAACCTCCCTTCTTGGCGTTGATGATCGTATTAAACGCGCTGTCCACCTCGTCGTAGTCAGGGATATCCTTCTCTAATTCCCTTCTATCAAACACAACCCTACCCACTCTAGTCGCAGGATTGAGTTTGGCTCTTGTGTGGGCGAGAATCAGTTTTATCACAAGCTTCTGGTCGCTCCATGCCAAAGGGGGCAGAGTGGATAGCGCGTTCGCTAAGGATTCGAAGACAGGAGTGATCCAGGCGTGGCCAACGAAGAAAGCGCTAACCTGCTGCCGGTCGCAGTCGATGAGGACTTCGTAGAAGGCAAGGATCGTCTTGATCTGACGTTCGGAATCCTTGGCGTCCTGACTCGATAACGTAGAATTTGCCTTGCGGTCATTGAATCGCCGCAACGTATACTCCACCTGTCGAACAGACACAAGGACGGTGAACCCCGCGGCTTCAACCTGAAGCAAAGTCTTGCCGAAAGGGGGATAGAACATCACCAATCCCGTTGCAAGTTGATACATAATGGCCTCGAAGCCCCAGTTTCCAGCAGCCCAAAGTGAAAGCCCGGCTATGGAGTCCGTCCCGAATGGTAGAAGATCCTGTGGTCCTAGAGGCCATGGCTGGTCATCGCGCTCCTTTTTCGATTTTCGACTGCGGAACTTGGATTGGGAAAGCTCTTTCAAGACCAAGATGACCAGGGTGCTTGTTAGATTGATCAGGTTCGATAGTAGGCGCGGCCAGCGGTCGATTTCCCCAGGCATGTCCCTTGAGTATTCAGCAGGACTGCGCTTGCGCAGTTCACAGTAGATGCATTGGCAGCTCGTGAGATGCTTCCACATGGCTGCATGTTGAGTGGGAGATTGCTTCATTGTAAGGAACTTGATGATAGCTCGCAAGAGGCGAGGATTTGACTTTGCAAGGCTGGTCCTTTCCGAAAGAGAGTCATGGCAGTGGTCGGTGATGCGGTCTACCGCCATGCGAAGGTCGCATGTACAGACATCGGACTTCATAGGGTCTTGTAATATGTTCGTCAAGCTTTTGATTGCATCCTCCAGAGGTATGTCTTCGTCGGCTGCTTGCTCGTTCATCTGCACATTCGACGCCATCGTCATCTTCAGCGAAGTGGTTTCCCAGCAACATATAGAACTTATTCTTACAAGCTGCGAAATTTCAGGGGAGATTTCAAATTTTCGTTCTGAAGCCATCCCCAGAGATGATAGTGGGGGAAAGGAAGAAAGACGGGTTCGAGTTTCGAAGCGTGCAATAGTCTTGAACTCGGCCTCGGTACAAATGGTTAGGGTTGAACGTTGAACTTCATTAGGTTAAGGTTCGCTCAAGGGCTTGGTAGGCGCATCGTTATTTTGCCATCTACCACCATGACCACCGATTTCTGGGCGAGCTCCCACTAGTAAAGTTGATCATTTATCCGCCCTACGAAGCTCTAATTGTTTGACGGCGCTCTTGTAGCAAAAGGTGGATTGTAGACCGTGCCACGCTTCGACAAGCGAGGGCCAAAGATCGAGAATATGTCAATGACCCAGAACACCTCGATTTTCTGGCAATTTTCTTTGCAAATGGTGCGTGAATCGCTCGGGAATATCGTCAGGATCTCATATGCTGCAGTTATAACAAAGCTAGGAAAGAAATTGCAACTTCGCCAACGAGTGATTGCGACGGCAACCGTCTTCTTTCGCAGGTTCTACCTGAAGAACAAATACTGCGAAACAGACCCTTTCATCGTTATACCAGCGTGTATTTATGTCGCCGCAAAGGCAGAAGAATCCCCTGTGCATATCAAGAATGTGATATCCGAGTCCAGGTCCCTGTTCAGCCAGACGTACGGGATCAAGACTTTCCCGTCTGACAACTCTAAGCTGGCCGAGATGGAGTTTTACTTGGTGGATGACCTCGAATGCGACATGGTTGTGTACCACCCTTACAGGACGCTGTTGGCGCTCTGTAAGAAGGAAGCTAGCAATGGTGAAGAAGGAGAAGAGGGAGAGGCAGAGGAAGCGGGAGAGCTAGGGACCGGAATAGGCGCAGAGGATGGCCCAAGTTTTTGGGGTTCCGGTCATGGCAAACTTGTGCTATCAGAGGAAGCGTTCCAGACGACGTGGTATGTCCCTTGATTGATTCTAGGACTGAACTGACGTGAATCTAGGTCAATCATCAACGACACCTATCGCTCTGAATTGTGTCTGTTGTACCCGCCACACCTTATCGCGATTGCGGCGCTGTACCTGACATTTGTCCTCCATCCGCCAGACAAGATTACATCAAAGCCGTCTTCTCCAGAAGATAAGCCACAGCCGCGACGGTCTTCAAGACAGGCCAACAACAACTCAAGCAACATCAATTTCTCAGCGTTGGCCACTGTCGGTCATACCTCCTCGACAACCTCTTCGCTCGCCAAGTTCAAGCCCCCACCTTCTCTCCCTGCGAAGCCCGTGACAAGTTTTGCTCCTCCGCCTGCTCCGAGCAATCCACCGCCCAACCTAAACCTCAAGCCAGACCCCATCACGTTCCTTGCCCAGCTCAACGTCTCCCTCCCTCTTGTCGCGACCATCGTTCAAGAAATCATTTCCCTCTACACACTATGGGACAGATACAAAGACGAAGCAACCCCAGAGTCGACCGGGATATCAATTACCTCACTTTCTCGGTCTAACAGTATGACCGAGGGGAAGAGCAACAAGGGCAAGTCGCGGACCATTCCAATAGATAGTCCGATGGAGGTGGACGACTCGAATGCCACTACCCCTTCCGAACCTGACGCGCAGGTTGTCACACCTTCGTTCCTCATCCAGATTCTCGCTGGTATGCGAGAGTCCCGACTACTTGACCTCTGCTGGGATGGTGAAGGTGAGCTGGTGGGACTGCCACCAGGCGCAGCGAATGCAGCTGCTATGGGTGGTTACTCGCAGGGTGATACAACGATGAATATGAACATGGGATACGGCGCCCCTCCTTATGCGCCAATTAACAAGGTATTGGAGAGGGCAATGAATGCTGGGTACGGTTGAGTTTACGTATATCGGTCAGTTGTGCTCTTCCTGTCGTCTGTCTAGCACTGAGCTTGTGAATAGGGTCCATGTATCGTAGTTTTTGTGTAGTTCTTCAAGACCTCATCTGACCTTGCTTATCGGCCGCGTGTGTCGGCGGATATAAGTCTCGACCATACTGTGCAGGAACCAGGCCTGTCAAGAACACCCCAGTTTGACCTAAACCAGGAACAGTAGTGGAGAAAGGCCAAGGGGAACACGTCACGATCATAAGGTACCCGCCGCGTGCAGCGTCCACTGCTTTGCACGTGCCCACAGAGCGCCCACATCCCCGTACGCCGAATCAATGGGTCTTTGACTGACTTCTTCCTTTCAGAAGGCATCCTGCACTCATGTCGAGACTTGCCAATTGAGCGGGAACTCAATCACTCGACTGCAGCCTATTCGGTAAAAACTCGGTGGAGGCGGCCCTATATCAGGACGAAAAATCAATTGATTCTCGAATTTCTTGGGAATTTACGAACCCATTTATTCAAATGACGGGCGCCTACTAACTACCTCCTTGATAACCGATACGCCTCACAGCCGTCAGGAACTCAGGGCAGCTTCTTTCCATCCAGTTGCCAACCTAGCACTTTAGCGAGGGAGTGGCAAATGGGGCATCACGAAAAGGCATAAATACGAGAGTGTGTGGGCACGAGAATTCCGACCCATCGGCCTGTCGTTCAGTCAGTCGTTCAGTCGTCAGCGATGACCGGGACCCTCTACAACGTCACCCAAACTGTGTTTTCGTCGAGCGATGGAACACTGGTTTATGCTGAGGCCATTGGGAACAAGCACCTGCCTGCGTTGGTGTTTGTTCATGGACTAGCTTTGACTGCCTTGGTCTGGGCGCAGATCCTGCGTGATCCTAGGTTGCTGCAGTTCTTCTACTTGGTGAGCGCCACGTTCGATCTCACAAAAGTCAAACTCAATTTCACACTGGCGTTTTCTACGACAGGTGGCGTATGATATGAGAGGTCATGGAAGGAGTGGAAAACCTGCAACGATTGACGGTCATTCTTCGAAGTTATACGCGGACGACTTTGCGGCCGTGAGCAACGGTTTTGGGCTGAATTCACCTCTTTTCATTGGATGGTAAGTGCTTCTCTCCGATTGATAACAAGAACCCGTGCTGATATACAAACCATTGTAGGAGTTTAGGATGTAAGTCTATCAAACTTGTCACTTGCCAACGGAATTGCGTAAACTGACGCGTCCCCGATTGCAGCTACCATTGCCGCTGATATCACCCTTCACCTTCCACCCGACGCTATCTCCGGAATTGTTTGGACGACACCTATGCCCTACATCGACCCCGATGTTATAGCCGCTGTTGCTAGACCAGAGGTGCAAAGCCTGTTCCCTGGACTCATGACCACAGACAACGTCACCCTTTCGGTCGAAACTAAACACGCGTTCGTCGACACCCTTTTCAACGACCCTCCTAGCGTGCCTTGGGATATCAGGTGGAGCTGGGCCGGTTCCAGCACTTTTCTGAAACCCGAGCATCTCTCCATTGTCACCTCGCGTCCACAGGATCCCGCTGGGTTGTTCAAGGCAGGAGCAAGGGGTTTGCCACTCTTGGTCTTTAGCGGTGGTCAGGATAAGCAGCTGCGCGGGGAGCCGGTGTGGGAGATCGCGAGGAAGTATTTCAAGGACTCGTCGGTCGTTTTCATTCCAAAGGGAAGCCATGCCCTCTTTTACGACTTTAAAGACGAGTATGTTCAAGAGTTGGCGAAGTTCGCCAAAAGGGTTTTTGGAATTCGTAAATAGCCGTTTCTTTTGAATGTTTGTCACGAAGTTAATGATAATGAATGTAAAGTCTGCTTCGGCTTATCAAAATTAACCTCGAAACAGCCTACAACTGCGACCCAATACTAGTAGTTATCGAGCCTTGCCAAGGTTTCCACTTGCAGCCCGTAAAGGCCCCGCTTGTGCCGTTACTAGTTTATTAGTTTTGCAAGCTTCGTTGCGCTTGCACGATGCACGGCATAGTGGGGCGCTTGCCTGATCGCAGCGTGGCTGTGTATGCTCAGGGCTGTGGCTTAGGCTATACTCGCGGTGGCTGTCCTGGTTGACAAAAGGGGTGCAAAGCTCCAGTACTTGAGCGTCTACCACACAACGCTTTCTTTCGTACTACCATCTTCCTCAAAGACGAATCGACGGCCCCATATCCCACCTTGTAAGTAGCCTCTATCGTTGTCATTTCGTCGCCCTTCTCATTGTCCACGGCAGAGCTCCAACCTTTCCAATCACACAAGCATTTGGATCCTAGACGGGCCAACATGAATAGGCTCGAGCAAGCCCTGGGGGTCGATGAAGCGGTTGGGATGATCATAACAGCTTTGAAGGATCCGATGAACTTCGCAGGCTGCCCAGTCATTCTTAATCTTGCTATCACCCGAATCTGGCAGGCCCGCGGGGACACCGAGGCCGCAAGATTCGTTAGAACCCATCCTCAGCTCTTGAGAAGTGGGATGGACTTCCTCACCCGCAAGCGATCGCCAGCTGAGCACGATGCTCTGTTGGTGCGTCTGAGAAGAAATTGCCACTGCAGCACTTGTCAGGGAGCTGAGCGTTACTTCACCGGAGTAATCACCGCCAACGAGGCGATCCCGAACATCTACATAAAGCGCTTTATGTCGCTGGTCAGTTTATTGCCTATCTTTCTGTGCGAAAATCTGGTCTTCGCACTCAAGCAATCCACACAACACAAGTTCCGACAACGAAGGGAAGGGAAAGGATCCGTCAAACAACCGTGGCCTCTTGGGCCCGACGATCTGTTTCCGCACGGGTTGCAAGACTCGGTAGATGCGCTTAGCCTTTGGGTTTCCGTAGATACCGATGAGGGATTTGTGGGCCAGGTCTTTTCCCTTGCCGCCCAGCTGGCAGTGTTCTATCGTCCTTTTGGTCAAGAGATCCTACGATCGAGTTCATTTGCGGTCAACCTTCCCATCCGGCACGTCGGGCGTGCGCTGAACCGGTATGTGCAAGGCCGTCCGATCGGACCGTGGCTCGAGTTCGACGTTCTCTTCGAAGAAGAAGTCGAGAGAGTATTGTTCTTCTTGAGCCAGCTCCACATCCTGGATCAGGACACGGTTCGTGACATGTTTGTTGGCCAGGCATGGGTGGGCCCCATCCTCGAGGATGTCACGAGAATATTTCTCACTTTTCCCGACAAGCCCTGGAAACACCGAGCCCCCGCTCTTGCCGCGTGTTTGAATTACAGCAGAGCAGAATTCGATCCAGTCACTGGCATACCCAACGTCTTCGCCTATCCGGACACGGATCAGTTGCTGAACATCTCCCCCGCATACGCGTACGGTGGCATCGAGGCAAAGACCGCTTTTGCTGCCATGGTAGCGATCCGGAAAGGTGGCTGTCACAACCCAACTTGCACTGCAAACGTTAAAGGTGTACAGACTCGACTCTGCGGCCAATGTACCCTTGTTCGATTTTGTGGAGAAAAGGTCCGTATTTCAATTCATACGTTCCGCACGCTGTCTTTATCTGCTTGATTTCCAGTGTCAAAGGGAAGCATGGAGGCACGCGTATTTGCCTCACAAGGTCCTATGTCCAAAAGTCAAGAGATTGAAAGAGAAAGTCGGTTCGGACAACTGGACAAAATTTTGGACCCCGGGGTATACCTTTGATCAGTTCAACGAAGTCTGCAGGATGAAGTCGGTCGATATGGACGATGTGGCAGATATCGTGGGGACTCTTGCCGGAGCTCAAACCCATGAGCTAAGAGCTCACATTATACGCACACATGAGTAGCTTTGTACGCCTTTTTTTTCNTTTTTGCAAGCCCACCGCATGTTCCTCAGTTTTGTCTGACAACTCTCTCTACAGGACGTAATCACCTTGACCCTTTTGCGAGCTAGCCACATATGCATTTGTAAATCGAGAAAATGTATCACTAGTACAAGTGTTTCAGCTATTTTCTGAACATGAATATGTAACTCTGTCATGAAATTCAGCGTACCAGGGGCTAGTACGGCGTTCCATTGGCCGGGCTTATTGACAGTACTGACCGTAACAGTTTGAACTATGGCCATCAAAGCATGTGCCATGAAGCAAGTTCGTGAGTGCCCATTACAGCTCAGCTACCCAGGATAAGTAGAAAGAAGAGGCCATGGTTTATTATAATTCACCGGCCGCCTCGCATTGACAGTAGAATGCTAGACATGCATAGAGCCCGCCAGATAGAACCGCCAGGCTTGGGAGAAATGCTTGCTTCCTTCTTGCCAGTAGACTAGACCCGCTTCTCTTCCTCAGTTCCCATTCTCGATTGCCATGGGGGTGTCTGAGCTCGAGATGCAGAAGATAAGCCTGAATAAGTTAATCACCATTAAAGAGGAATCAAAAGGATTGAAGCCTTGAGCGCGGCTCTCGCCGACTTGCCCTTTGACGTCGCAGTCAAACGACTCGCCTCATATCAAAGCTCAACGATCCATGGACCCTGAACGGTTTTAGAACCGCGCTCGACCTCGCAGCGGAGAGTGTCGAAAAACCTTGCGAACCCTCTCTCGCTGCGAGACTCAAAATAGCCAAAGCCACAACTTTTACGCGCCTCAATCAAGATTCCAACAACCAAACAATCCCGAGAAACCTGAAGAGCCGACAGAGCACTAGACTTGATCAACTTGCATCCCATGCCAAGGGCGTAAAGACATCGAAGCTTCAGTTGAAGACAGCTGGTCTTTTCCTGAAAATTCGCGTTCAAAACGTCTCCCGGACCATCTGCCCCATGGAAGCTTCTGACGCTCGGACCGGCTGTGCAATTTTGTCGTGTACATATTGCGGTGAAAAGCTACACGTATTGTTTCAAGCCCATGAGGTATAGCGGACTGAAACAAACTGGCATCGCCGTTTCAGTGTCAAAAGGAAGCCTAGAGAAACCCCCAGACCGCCGCACAAGGCCTATTGCTCCAAGATCTGGCCACTGAGATCCTGGTTCAGGGAAGACGTGGGCCCTGTTGTGGACACCAGACATGACTTATGCACGCCTCCAGGGACTGTACAAGGCCAGGATTGGCGACGGGGTAGGCCGCGTGACGTAATATAAATCGCTAGAGGGTTTGATCTCTAACTACCGAATGTTAGTCGTTGTAGTCCTGTAGTAAAATATTTCAGATTTGCTTACCTTTCTTCGGATCGACATCAACATATATCATTCCAGCAGCACACACCTTGTCGCTCTATTTCCTGGCTGCATGGTTAATCTCAACAACTCGAACGTTTTCCGAAACCAAGAGATCTAGTGAATTAAGATTTTATGATTATATCGAAAGTCTACCACTACCACGCCTCCCTGTCTAACACGCGCTGAACATGACTTAAGCGCTCTGTGCAACGAAAGCCTTGCCCTTCTCAATGTTCTTCTTGAGCTCAGGGATGCAGGCCTCGAGGAGCTTCTCTTCCTCAGAAGAGAGAGGGCCAACAGGGTGAATCTTCTCAACACCGTTGGGCTAAAAATAAATTCATCAATCACCAGCTCACGTTTTGACAGAAGAAGAGGGATACGCACGCCGAGCTCCACATTGGAAGAGAAGAATTCGATGCCCTGATCCTCATAGAGAGGGCTCTTGACGAAGGTGGGGGTGATGACACCCTTCTCGCCGTTCAAGCCTCGCAAGAGCGAGTTGGTGAACTTGGCACCAGCGTAGGCCATAGAGAGAGTAGCGCTTCCAGCACCATCCTTAGCCTTGACAACCTCGTCACCACCGTATTGGATGCGGTGAACGACCTTGTCGTAGACCTCACCACTGACGCCCTTGGCCGCAGCGTTCTGGGAGAGGAGAGGGACGATGGTGGGGCCGGAGTGACCACCAACGACGGTGATAGGGGTCTCCGAGGGCTCCTTGTCGGTGATCTCACCCACGAAACGGGCAGCACGAACGACGTCAAGGGTGGTAACACCGAACAACTTTCGGGGATCGAAGACACCGAGTTTCTTGAGAGTCTCGGCGACAATAGGAACGGTGGAGTTGACGGGGTTGGAAATGACGAGGATGTGTGCGTCGGGTGCAACGCGGCCAACGGAGGCGGCCAAGTCCCGGACAATGGAGGCGTTGGTCTGTAGAGCAATGAGCTAAAGTTTGGGGACTAATGACAAGCAAGACATACGTTGAAGAGATCGTCACGGGTCATCTGCACGGGGTGAAATTATTTTGAGAAATTGTAAACGCGGGTTATACAACGAGTAACTTACACCGGGCTAAACAGAAAATTGTCAGTGATGGTCCCAAATTGCGTATGAGCAACAGAATGGCCTACCTTGCGAGGAACACCAGCGGGAATGACAACAACCTTGACACCCTCGAGGGCTTGGTCGAGCTGGTCAGCGGCGTAGCCCTTGACCTATACAACGTGTCAGACGGGTCGTTCCAACCTTCAGGGCATAGCACACACCTCGCTGGCAGTGTCGACGTGGCTCACATCGGCGGCGACACCGGGTGCACCACGGATATCGTACAAGCTGAGCGACGAGACCAAGGGATCGCTCTTCAAGAGCAGCGACAAGGGCTGGCCAATGCCTCCTCCAGCACCGAGGACAGCGACCTTTGTTTCACGGCGCGCCGAGGTCGAGAAATGGCGCGAAACGGTGAGAGTTCGGAGGGTAGCACGGGAGAGCATCGTCGTTGCGATTTTTTTGGGAGGAAGGTGGTGGTTAGAGAGGAAAAGTGAAATGTGAAATATGTTCCGACAGCACGCCAACGTCACAACACTTTCGGTCGGACTCGGGCGTGATGGCTTCTAATTGGATCCGGGCCCAGCCGTTTTCGGCAACCACCCCTTGGTTCTGATCCACGAGGATCGCCTACCAGACATAATGGTAAATACTTGGATAAAATGTAGTTAAATCACCATCTAATACACGTCCAGGCACTCAACCTTTCTGCACTCCATGCCCTCAGGCCCAGACATCCTGCCCCCCAGCCTCAGGTTCTCGATGGCGCAATCGAGTTCGTGATAGCATTTTTGCAAGAGCCTGCGACGTCCGGGTCCTTCCTCTGCATGACCAGGCTTACGGGAGCATGCAGGGCTATCTCGCATGAGTGGAATTCCCATCTTACAGTGGTTAGTAAAACCAAGTTTGCAAGATCGCATCCTCGTCTGCTGAGGGCTGCAATCCAATTCATAACGTCGGTGCAACCTTCTTCAGCACGCGCCGACATCGTGGAGGACCTGGTCCATTGCCGACACGGTTGCTCGTCTTGTCCAATGATCCCTATCGAGGATCCAACTGACGAAGAATCCTTGAACATGGCTTATCATACCCTTCTTTCCGTCCCCGTTATCCTCCTCTCCCAGCTTATCATCCGGGTCCTGGCCGACCTGACTCGCAACAAATTTCGCAACGCGAAACCAGACATAACACCTGACTCCCAACCATGGCCGCTCTGCCCGAATGATTTGCTCCCCAACGGTATGCGGACCTCGATCAAGGGATTGTCCTTCTGGGGGGACAAATTGTACACCGCGGGCGATCCAATTTCTAGCATCGTCACGCTGGACCTAGCCGCAAACCTAGCGAGCTTCCACACACCCTTCGCCCGCGAACTCATGCGACCACCCTACACCCTCGGCCTATTACAGCCCCTTGCCCAGCTGGAAGAATCAATCATGATTCCCAACCTATCCGAAATGAAGTCGCCTCGGATGAGCTGTCTGATATACGACAGGGAGATCTTGCCGGTCGTCGGAATCATCGAGGCCGTCCTCTATTGCGATCGGGATGGCTTCATCGAGATGCTCGTGAACACCAAGGACACGGTGTTGCCTATCATCGAGCGGCTGACGTCCCGCCTCGCACAACTATCTCCGCCGGTATGGGGAAGTCATATGGCGTTGCTCGAGGGCTTTGCGGCAATGGCCAAAGCTACCAAGGACCCGCAGACAGGAGGGTTTATCATCCCCGATTCTGCCACAAAGGAATTCAACAAGGCGAAAGCGGTGGTGGAGAACAGGTTGTTTGACATCCGTTCCACATTCGAAGTGATGGTCCCAATACGGAAAGGAGGGTGTTGGAACATCGCCTGTCCGAATTCAGGTGGAAGCGGGATGCCGAAACTGCGGTTGTGCAGTCAGTGCGATCTTTTGCGGTATTGCGGGCAGAAGGTGCGTGTCATTTTCTTACAACTTCGTATTTGCTGACACTGTTCGGTGATCGTTCATTCGAAAAGTGCCAAAAGGAGGCTTGGAAAAACGACCAACATCCTCACAAAGAACTCTGCTCCATGGTACGCCTATTCAAAGACCAGCTTGGCTCAGAGGTTTGGTCTATGTTATGGGTTCCGGGCTTCGACATCAGCACGTTCAAACTGCCCCCTCGTGCAAAGTCGGTAAATAAAAAGCTTGCTGAGGATATTGGGGACCGGTTGGCCCTCCTCCTGGCAGCTAAAGCTCGCCATAGTAAGAACTAGATACCGAGGTAATAACGACAGAAGGTCGTCCCAAGGAGTGGCTGGTTTCCACACTCCAAGGCCTGGTTGTCCGCCTATTTATTTTACTGGCCCGGTGTCAGATGCCTATACGTACGTACAATAGCTTTTCTCGATCTTTAAATTCGAATTGAAACACGGCTGGATTCTGTTGTATGTATTTATAGAGTATTACGATCCGTATGTACCATATTTTGTGCTCAATCTTCTGACTAGGAAATGACAGGAATTTGTTGTATGTATCCGTAGAATTATTACGAGTATAATTTATTTGGTGTAGACTCGGGGGGCGTTAGTAGTATCTGATATCGAAACATGGAACAATCAGCGACAAAAGACGCTACATCGTAACAAGTCCTCAACCGAGCTTTCATAGAAGAGAGGAACATCACCCGCTCCCCTACGTGCTTCACAAATTCCCTGTCAATCTTCTTCGCGCGGCATGCATCCTCGAATTTTATATAGTCGGAGCCAGGAGTCCAAAGCGACCAGGTGTCTGTGGGCCCCGCAGCTTTCTGAGCAAACAGACCATGATACAGGCATCCTTGTGGGGATATTCCGGGTGCTTCCAAGCCTCCTTTTGACACTGTAGTAAAACATCAGTGGCCAGAGCGGATTCATACCCATGAATTTGGAGAAGCAAAATGCGTTGTGCGCTTAACCATCTTTGGCCCGCCACAACGAAACCGATCACACTGACAGCTTACAACCGCGGTGCCCCTCCATTTCCACCGGGGCAAGAAAAGTTCCAACGCCCTTCTCTCCGAGCTTGAGCCAAAGCCATGTAGGAACTCCCAAGGTTATGATACTTGTCTTGTCCTTTCTTGAATTCCACCAAATGCGTAAGATTGAATGAATTCTTCCCTGTTCGCTGATGGACGGTAGCCTGAGCCTTTGATTTCAGCATTTCCGGACATCCTTTCAGCAAAGTAAGAGTAGGGTCCCAGGTTTCCAGTTCCGATGGAGGAAAAGTCGACAGAGAAGCTGCTCAATATACACCTGCTTCAAGATGATCGTTGAAGTTGAATAGATAAGAACGGCCAATGCTTCCACGATGTGAAGCCTATGAAGGATTGAATGTTTCGGCCCATCGGCCCTCCAACGCTCGCAAACCCGGAATCATCTCAGCTCGCAGGTTCATCAATGAGTGTAATTGACTTGCCTCACAGAGGAGTCATGATACGCGCATTATTAGTGCTTCACCAACTAGGACATTATATGTACCTTAAACGCTGCCTTCGAATCTTCTTAGGACTGAAACCATACCCACAGCGGAACCTATATCCTGAATCAGCCTCATGTCAATTGACTTTGCCCTGCAAAGTGCTTCAAAACGTTCCCAATTGTAATCCGGTGCCCAGATTTTGGCCCACGCATCGGACCCAACACGCTCCCTGAAGGACCGTATCTTCATGCAAACAGGCTTGTGAGGGACCTTCGCGTGATTCCATGCTTCCTTCTGGCACTATATTCCTTTGTTAGTCAACAGAAGAGGCACTCTTTGAGATCGACAAGCACGCACCCTTTTACTACAATAGCGAATAAGGTCGCACTGAGCACAGAGAGGAGTTCGAAGACCCTCGGAGTTGGCGATACACGAGACATTCCAGCAGCCTCCCCTGCGTGCTATGACCATCATATTGTACCCTTCCTTCGGGTCATCCTCGGACGGTAAAGTTATCCTGCTAAGCAGCTCTCCTAACTGCGGAATCCTTCCCTCGTCCTCGTCGACGTGCGATTGGGCAATAACCACATAATCCTCAAATTGGGGCACCATATCGGCGAAGATTTCCCGAGGGATCGGAAGCCTTGACAAGTGTTCCAATAATCGTTTGAAAACGGACAACGTTCGCTTGCTGTCCACCGTGAAGAACACATTGGACTGGCTGGTGAGACCGATATCTTGAAGGATGTTGGATGCTAGTCGAACTTCGGATTCGAACTCCGTGGCTCTCTCTGTAAGCTCGCCAAGAGACGGATCTGCGTAGCGTTTCATTGCGTTTTCCAGCTGTTGGAGAGGGAGAATGACGGAGAGTTTGTATGGCGGCCTAACAACATCTTGGCAGAATGGGAGATAGAACGATGCGACCTTGCCAACAAACTGAAGGACGTGTGGTTCAAAGCCATAATTCCCGCTTGCCCAACCGGAAAGCGCTTCGACTGAGTCTTTCATCCCATATGGCAGTAAATCGTCAGGTCCTATTGGCCAAGGTTGTGCATCTGCCGGTTTGTCACTCTTCCGATTGCGAAAGCGGCCACGAGTGAGGTCCACGAGAACAAGAGACAGGAGAGTGGTGAAAGTACCGATGAAAAGGGTCATGAATTTGGGATTGAGCACAAAAACTTCGTCCGGCGCGTCCTCGGTGTATTCAAGAGCCATAAACATCAAGCACTCGGGGCAATGACACCGAGCCAAAGACTGCATAATTGCGGCACGTTCCACGGGTGATTTCTTCAATGTCAAGAACCCGATGGCGGCTCTTAAGAGCTGTGGTTGCGACTTTGCAAACTTGGTCCGTGTGGCGAGGGAGGGACCGCAAGCGTCGTCGATTCGCCTGAGTGCGGCACGGACCTGGCTTGAGCAACCGCTCGAGCTCAGTGGCTCTCGCAGAATTGACAGCAAGGATCTGCATGCTTCGTCCGGACCGGAAGGTGGACTGTTTCTCGAGCCTATTTCCATGACTTCGACCTCCGGCTACAAAGGGGGTACCAGTAACCCTTCATACTGTGGTCAACAAACAGCACCTCCGATTTAAACATTTTCCTGGACTTACAGGGTGGTTTAAGCTAGAAAAAAAGTTATTCTGTTATATGGACCGTGGCAGGATGAAGACAAAGAGGATCGCAAGACAAGATCAATGAAAGACCACTCGCTAAAAACACAGGTCGGCTAAAGGTCGGCCCGGTGTTGATCCGTCATGTCCAGACAAACGCTGCATGTTTTCCTGGCGGCGAATTGATAGTAGGCTTGACGAGTACCGAGGGTTGACGAAACTCTGCCACATGTCTTAATCTTTGCGATACGTCTTCGAATAAACGGGATCAGGAATATGTGGGGATGAATCACAAAAGGGATTGCCATTACCGAACGAGTTACAGGCGTGCGGGAAATTGCATGCTAGATCCCAGAAGATCTGAATGCATGAAACACTTTCGTAGAGTGAATCGTTGCTAGACCACCTCAAATTTCCAATACGAGCTTCTTACATATTTTCTTGGCATCACAAGCCACTTTGAAAAGGTGGTAGGTGGAGCCAACCCTCCACATATGAGTCCAATCTTCTGATGTAAATTGATCCTTCAACGCACATATCCTGGAGCAAAACAGTTTGTGAGGCGCCTCTGGATGTTTGCAGGCTTCTTTTTGGCACTATCAGCCGGCACAAACAGGGTGAAAACGTGGAGATGAGAAAGCAGAAGACCTAAGCGAAAAAATTGAGAGCCTTACCAATTGGTTTTGATATAGTCGACGGGCCTCTTTCAGTGGAAGGGAGAGAGAGAATCGACGACTTTGGCGTCTCGACACGAACAAAGATCTCCCGGGTCAGTTGAGTGACGTCAGAGCCTGATCCGCTTGCACTCAGGCTATCATCTCAGGCTATCAGGCCGCTGCTCGCAGCTGTCCGCAGCGACGGACTTTTCGCTCCGCGAAGTGAATCTTGGTTCGCCATGTAGTTTTCAGTCAAGCCTCCTGGATATAGCAACGACCTTTGGCCGTTGGATAAATCCAAAAGAGTACCAAATGTCGTAATCCATCTTCGTTAATTCATGGGATTCGCGCTGTACTGAATCTCGCGTTGGCTGTGCCGACTCCTTGCTTGGTTAGAACTAGGAATGAATGACCTTATGTTAGTCAATATGAGTAAGACTCGTATCACGCACTTCTCAGTAGCAGTAACAGCGAGATTTTCCATCCTAGCCGCGACGCGTCGCGGCGCGTCTCGCGGGATGCTGGAAGCGCTTCAAACCTGTATCTATCGGCTCTTTTTGTTCAAACCTTAAAGAATATTAGTTCAATAATGGATAACGAGAAAGGCGCACTCTTGGAGGCGACGTAAACGCAGAAAATATAGTATAAAGCTACAAACGATATACACAGTTTTTGAAACGCACAGGAATTCGGTCCCACACACTGGCCCTCGATTATTCCACTCCATCAAGCAGTTCGAGCAAGCGACGAGTACAAGCCTAGGTCCTCGATGCCTTGTGCGTTGCGACGAACTTCTCAGTTTCCAGAGGTAGAGAGTTCCAGAAGGAGAGTTTGGCTGTCTCTGTCGGCTCCCAGCCTTCAGCCTTCAGCCGGTCAGGGATAGCAAGCCAGTTGCCTGCGAAGGCGCTCCACCCGAAGTCTCCAAAGTTGCTGATGGCAGCCTCAGGGAAAGGCTTGTGCTTCGGGTCTTCAAGCAGACCGTGGGCGTGGAGGATCTGTTGGATTTTTGTTGTGTTTTTTGAGTACAAGTTCGACTAATGGGTGAGGACTAGAAACGCACCTTTCCTGTCTCCTCCGCGAACCGTTTCAGGATTAGCGGTTCTGCCTTGTCATCCGAGAGAAAATCTACAATTTACTAGGTCAGGGTGATAGCCGGAGAATTGGAGACGATATGAACTTACAATCGTCATGCTTCGCTTTACCCTCGAGTGCGAGCTTGAAGACTTTGACGAAAGCGGTACCAGCATCCTTGATATGGACGACCGGGAGCGCGTTATGACCCGGTCCCCAAGTACCCGCTACTCCAGTTTGTATGTAGAGAGAACTAAAGACCCTGAGCACAGTGGCATCGGGCGAGATACCTTGTAGTACATCCACGCTATCAGTCAAATTTCTCTCGATAAGCAGTCAAAGCTTCTTACCTTCTCCCAAGCCGTAGATAACACCAGGATACACAGAGATAGCTCTGATAGGATTCTCCTTCTGAGCCCCGGCGGCGTGAATGATCCTATCTGGGCCGTTATGAGGGTTGGTAGACGGGTAGTCTTCCATTTTGAATGCCCTATCGGAGTGCTGGACGAGACGCTCGGCGGGAACCTTCTCTCCACGGCTGTTATCACTCAGGATGGCCAAACCAGAGATATGGATGTATAGCGGCTTGGGTCCGTTAGGATGGTCCGCAGATCGTTTCTGCAAACCTGCCACGATAGCTGAGGAATAAAATGATAGTTAAAAAATCGACTCAGGTGAAAAAATCGTTGAAACCTCTCACCTTTGATACTCGGCTCATGATCACAGTCAGCAGCGTTGAAAGTGAGAGCAGAATTTCGAGCCTGCTCTTCAATAACGCTTAAATCATCCAAAGCACCCTTTACAAAGACGACGTTAGGCCACAAGTCCTGGAGCTGTTTGGCCTTGGCGCTCTCAGGATCACGAATCAAAGCGACGAGAGTAAACTCCTTGAGTTTGGCGTAGAGCGCAGCATCGCGCTTGGCCGACTCGAGGAACTGGGACCCAATGTATCCAGTCGCGCCGAGGAAGAAGAATTGTTGTTGAGGAGAAGACATCGCTGTAAAATATTTATCGAGATAGTTATGTCGAATGGGAGCTGTGAAAGTGAGAAGTTGAATGGGTGTGCAGAGTGCTGAGCTGGAGAGAACTCCCCACCTTCAGCTAGCCTTTATACTCCACCCGTGCCCATGGATATTCGGAAAGTCGATTGTCGCAAAAATACCTTGCTGACTATATCTTCTGGAAGGCCGTCGATGTCGGACGTACGCCTAGGGCAGTGGCGCAGAGGCATCTACCTGCTTTCGGAATGCCATTGGAAACGTTCTTGGACCGTTGGACCAATCTGACAAAGTCATTGCGGGTCGCCGGTTGGGTTTACCCCACAGCGCCCATGCCGGCACACTTCGCCAGCATACGCGTCTGGACGTGGGTGGCTATTAAGAGGGGACCTGGGTCCGCGCGGTTCTGTAGGAAGCAAACGACGCGTCACTGCCAGTCGCGTCGCGCGGCGCGTCCAGTGGCGGGATGCCGGAAGTGCTTAAAATCTGTATCTATCAGCTCTTTTTGTTTAAATTTTGGAGTATAACAGTTCAATAATAGGTAGGAAAGGCGCACTCTGAGAGGCGGCGTAAACCGAGAAAATATAGTATAAAAGCTACAAATGATTTACACAGTTTTTGAAATGTACGGTAATTCGGTCCCATACACTGGCCCTCCATTATTCCACTCCATCAAGCGGTTCAAGCAAGCGACGAGTACAAGCCTAGGTCCTCGATGCCTTGTGTGTTGCGACGAACTTCTCAGTTTCCAGAGGTAGGGAGTCCCAGAAGGAGAGTTTGGCTGTCTCCGTCGGCTCCCAACCTTCGGCTTTCAGCCTGTCAGAAATACCAAGCCAGTTGCCTGCGAAGGCGCTCCACCCGAAGTCTCCAAAGTTGTTTGTGATGGCCTCGGGGAAAGGCTTGTGCTCCGGGTCTTTAAGTAGATCGTGGGCATGGAGGATCTGTTAGATTTTTTGTTGAGTACAAGTTCGACCAATGGGTGACGACTAGAAACGCACCTTTCCTGTCTCCTCCGCGAACCGTTTCAGGATTAGCGGCTCAGCCTTGTCATCTGAGACGAAGTCTGCAGGATCCTAGGTCAGGGTGATAGCCGAAGAATTGGAGATGGTATAAACTTACAATCATCATGCTTTGCTTGACCCTCAAGTGCGAGCTTGAAGACTTTGACGAAAGCGGTGCCAACATCCTTGATATGGACAACCGGAAGCGCGTTATGACCCGGTCCCCAAGTACCCGCTACTCCAGTTTGTATGTAGAGAGAACCATAGATCCTGAGCACAGGGGCATCGGGCGAGATACCTGGTAGTATGCCCACGCTATCAGTCAAAATTCTCTCGAAAAGCGGTCAAAGCTTCTTACCTTCTCCCACGCCGTAGATAACACCAGGATACACAGAGATAGCTCTGATAGGATCTTCCTTTTGAGCCCCGGCAGCGTGAATAATCCGATCTGGGGCGTGATGAGGGTTGGTAGGAGGGAAGTCGTCCAGTCTGAATGTGCTGTCGGAGTGCTGGACGAGACGCTCGGCGGGAAGCTTTTCGCCACGGCTGTTATCACTCAGGATGGCCAAACCGGAGATGTGGATGTATAGCGGCTTGGGTCCGTTAGGATGGTCCGCAGATCGTTTCTGCAAACCTGCTACGATGGCTGCAGAATAAAATGGGCAGTAATCAGGAATCGATCCAGGTGAAACAAATCGCTGCGAACTCACCTTTGATACTCGGCTCGTGATCAGAGTTGGCAGCGTTGAAGGTGAGGGCAGAATTCCGAGCCTGCTCCTCAATAACGCTCAAATCATCCAAAGTACCCTTGACCAATACGACGCCAGGCCACACTTCCTGGAGCTGCTTGGCCTTGGCGCTCTCGGGATCGCGAACCAAAGCGACGAGTGTAAATTCCTTGAGTTTGGCGTAGAGCGCGGCATCGCGCTTGGCTGACTCGAGGAACTGGGACCCAATGTATCCAGTAGCGCCGAGGAAGAAGAATTGCTGCTGAGGAGAAGACATCGTCGTAAGATGTTTATCGGGATTGGTGTATCGAGTCGTGGAAGTGAGAAGTCGAATAAATGTGCAGAGCGCTCAACTCACCTTCAGCTACCCTTTATACTCCTTCAAAACCGTGCCCAGAAGCTGCATCTTCGGAAAGTCGATTGTCGCGGAAATATATTGCTGACTGTACTCGAATTCGGAGGTATGCCTGGGGCAGCCGCGCAGAGAGCGTAACACCGGCATCTGCCTGATTTTGGAAATGTAAGGTGCCATTGGAAAACGTTCCTGCAAATCTTGCGCCAATCTGACAAAGACAGTCTTCTCATTTGTCAGTGCGGGGTCGCCGGTTTGGTTAACCCCACCAGGGGTTGTTCAGCGCCCATGCCGGCACGCTTCGCAGCATATGTACGCGTCTGGACGTCTGGACGTCTATGACTGTTAAGAGGGTACCTGGACAACAAAGCAGAGAATCTAGATGCTAATGAGTAAGATATTGTAGCCGTTAACCGGGAGGCTACGTACCAGCAATGAAGGAACGGCATTGACCGCGCTCCTTGGGTAGCCCGCCGATCTCCATGCTCCCGCCCAAAGCACTACTTCAAATTCAATCCAGCAATCCAGCAAAATTGCCCCGAGTATGAATAACATCACATCCCGAGAATAAGATATGTAAGTGTAGAATAAAATGACAAGTAAAACGATTAATTGATGACAACATGGCGTGGCGGCAAGTCGAGACGATATGGCAGAAAGCTAAGAATGATATTTACAGTCACTACCAAGCGGTCCATGCGACGAGTTCGAGCCTACTCCGTCCTCGATGCCTTGTACGTCGCGGCGAATTTCTCAGCTTCCGAAGGCAGGGAGTCCCAGAACGGGAGTTTGGCTGTCTCCGTTGGTTCCCAGCCTTCAGCTTTCAGGCGGTCAGGAATAGCCTGCCAGTTGCCTCCAAATACGCCCCACCCAAAGTCGCCAAAGCTGTTTGTCACAGCTTCGAGGAAAGGCTTGACCTCTGGGTCTTTAAGCAGGTTGTGCGCATGGAGTATCTGTTAGATTTTTTTTTTTACGGTTGTGAGTACCATTTTCGACTGGTGGATGGTGAACAGAAACGGACCTTTGCCATTACTTCCGTGAACCGTTTCATGACGAGAGGCTCAGCCTTGTCATCCGCGATGAAATCTAGCATCATTTCTTAGGTCAGAAAGATAACCGTATAATCAGAGTAGGTGAACTCACAATCGTCCTTCGCTTTACCCTCAAGCGCGAGCTTGAAGATTTTGACGAAAGCAACACCGACATCCTTGATGTGGATGACCGAAAGCGCGTTATAGCCCGGTCCCCAAGTACCTGCCACTCCGGTTTGGATGTAGACGGAGCCAAAGACCCTGAAGAGCGTGGCATCAGGCGATATACCTAGTAGCATTTTCGTGTATTCAATGGAAAGCCCTCTCGATAAGCGGTTAAAATTTCTTACCGTCTCCCAAGCCATAAACAGAACCCGGGTACACAGAAATGGCCTTGATGGGATTTTCCGTCTGAGCCCCAGCAGCGTGGATAATCCTATCCGGACCTTGATGAGGATTGGTAGGTGGGAAGTCTTCTAGTTTGAATGTGCTATCTGAGTGCTGGACGAGACGCTCGGCGGGGACCTTCTCGCCACGGCTGTTATCGCTCAGGATGGCCAAACCGGAAGTATGGATATAGAGCGGCTTGCGTCCGTTGGCGTGGTCTGCAGATCGTGTCTGCAAACCTCTGACGATAGCTGAAGAAATGAATCGGGAGATAGTTTAGAAGATCGACCTGAGTGGAAAGATGCACCAGAAACTCCACCTTGGACACTCGGCTCGTGATCAGAGCTGGCAGCGTTGAAAGTGAGGGCAGAATTCCGAGTCTGCTCTTCAATGATGCTCAGATCATCCAGAGTACCCTTGACCAATACGACGCCAGGCCACACTTCCTGGAGCTGCTTGGCCTTAGCGCTCTCGGGATCGCGAACCAAAGCTACGAGGGTAAACTCCTTGAGTTTGGCGTAGAGGGCAGCGTCGTGCTTGGCTGACTCGAGGAACTGGGACCCAATGTATCCAGTGGCGCCGAGGAAGAAGAATTGTTGTTGAGAAGACATCGTTATAAGCGGCTTTTTGAAATAAATGTGTTGAGTGGGGGAAGCGAGAAGTGGAATGACTGAGGAGAATCCTCACCTACAAGTGGCCTTTATACTCCTTCGAAACTGTGCCCAGAACACCAAGCTTCGGAAATGCTGCAAAAAGTACGCTTGCTGACTATAAATTCCAGAAGGTCGTCTATGTCTGACACTGGCATCCTCTCCTTCTGGAAATTCTGGTGGAAGAGGTCCCTGCAAATATCGCGCCAATCTGACAAAGATACTCTTCTCATTTGTCAGTGTACGCTCAGCGCTCAGCGCCCGTACCGGCACACTCGCCACTGGAAACGCCTACTTGCATGTGAAGAGGCACGAAATCAAAAATTCGAGGAGAGTTTGTGTTTGCTTGGCTGGAGCCTGGCGGATCCGCGCGTAACTCCGAGTCGTCGCAACCGACTTCTTCGCCTGCCTCTGGTAGTACACCAAAGATCAGATTCCCAGGGACATCGGAGCCGTCACCGCTCTCAGTAAGTACCTCGGCATGCATCGCGCGTACCGATTCTGATGATTGTTATTCTCCTAGACACGGCAGACGTCTGGCTCACCGTTCCAGCGGCCTGGGTCGCGAAAGACTGGGAAAGCACGTACTTCCGGCTATAGCAGCCAGTTTCGTGGCCAGCGCCCGTCCAGGGGACAATACATGGAAAATATCATTGCAATCCGGAGGCCACTGCGGTTCAGCGTCCGCACCCCACCCGAACCCTCACAGAACTATATTCCTCGCAATGGTGCCGTTGATTTGGCTGTGTGAAAGGTGAGTCTCGATTATCATTTCATCGAGTAGCTCAATTCTGATGAGCGTGCTGCAGATTATCGGGCAGACTTTGACGCACCTCGAGATTGCAGGGATGTGTGCTCCGTTGGGGCGAACTTGGTTTGACCTTCTGGGAGCTTGTCAAGGTGCCCCTACGTTGTTTTTCAAGTCGCGTCTCTTTGCTAACTCGAGGTTCTGAATCAGACTCCTTTGGTGGACCATCCTGCGCACCTCAGCCTCGCTTCGCTGGCTTACTTCAGCGAGTGTGAAGCCCCCGTTGTTCGATCCCCACTTACCGATGGGTCTTCTCAGTGCACTTGTTCAGCGAATCCGATAAGCCGATGGTAGTTTCTCTGCAATTGCAATTATTGTACGTTGACTACAATGTCCTGTCTTCTCATAGACAACATGTTCCCTATCACTTCCTTTAACGTCGAAGGCGCTCATGATCCTACCGTTGGGCTAGTCAATGGACAGCTGTCGATATCGGGCAATTTGTTTCGAAGACAAGTCTTTACCCCTGTCATAGATCAGGTGGGTACTATTTTGTGTTGTTCTTCCCATTCTGCCGTTTGCTGAGTCTGTGGCATAAGTTCTCCAACTATCCGAAGAGCAACCCACTAAAGTCGACCAGCCTTTACATGCTCGCCACCAGCGAGCATTCAAAGCAACGTGTCGAGGTGAGGCTTGACGATTCATATCACGAGAAAGGCCGATATACTGACACTTGAATTGCATACAGGCGACGTCTCACGACCAAGTTCTGGTCAGCTTGTTGGCGAATTCCTCCCCCCCCGGTGCGGAACTGTTCGCGATCTTTAGCAAATCTCCCAATCACCCTCCGGTTCGTCGACTTCTCCATATCTTAAACTATGTACTTTAAACTGATCTAAACCGCCTCATAGACTCCTCCTCCGTCGCCACCCTCTACACCAGTGACTCCAGCAGAAATATGCGATATACGGACGAAGCACCTTTTTGGCCTACCTTCCACTAGGACGCGGCCGCTTCGAATGTGGCCGGGTTCTATACCGAGTTTGAGCTTGGGTGCTGGATAGCGTGGAGGTTGGAAAAATCTTGATGCCATGAGCAGGAGTGGGGAAGGTGCGTGATTATTGTTTCTCCATCTCTTCTTTCGCTCTTTGTGCCCAAGTTGAACGTGATGGCTGATTGTTTTTGTGTAGGATCACATTTGACTTCCTCGGATGAGGCGCCTCGGGTTCGGTATCTTGAGCTTTGCAGCTCGAGTGGTGGATTCAGTCTCGATTTTCCTTTGCTGTCTGGAGATTCGGCCCATATGTCTATATGATTTATCTACTATTTACAGAGTCCTTGTTTTGAGGGTCAACGATTGTGACGCACGAGTTTAGCGATATCTTACCGGATTTTCCGACTCCGCGATTCGTTAGCCAATGAGACTCCTTTGAGAGTAGGCTTGCGACGTATCGGCCGAACTGCCTCCCAGAGTACGACGCCCAAGCGCAGAGTCACGGGATGCTCATCAGCATCAGGAACGCCTTACGCTCTCTCACCGCAACTTGAACTTGGACCACCATCCACTGTCGAAACTTTTGCGATCTAACCGAGCTTTTCGAACCAACTTACCAACAAACCGATATGGCCGAATTTACTCACTCTGGAGGAGACAACCATGGCCCTGCCGACAATCCGGAGGGCAATACCCCGACCCCGTCTCGCGCTGCGACGCTAGGCACCGATGGCGGTCAACCCTCTAGCGGAGCACGGGATTTCGAGCGTGGGTGGGGGATAAGTATGACAAAGGGAAGGCTAAGGTGGAAAGGGGCGTCCACAAGGTGGACAAGCGTGCCAAGACGTTGTTCGATCGAGGCAAGCCAAAGAATTCCGAGAGCGAGGGGAGAAACAAGGCCTCAAGATGCTGGGGGCTCCTCCAGGGGTCCAGGCCATTGCGATGGGTACAATCAAGACTGCGCTGGGTATCGCTGTTACCCTCGTTCCAGAGCCGTTCAAAGGTCTGGCTGAAGCATTGCTGAAAGTGATGAATGTCATTGAGGTACGCGTAACTTCCATTTTTGTTCTGGGCGTGCCGATTAAATGTTGCATAGAAAGTTGACTCGAACAAAGAGGAGGTGGAGATGTTGAAGAAACGTTGCGAGCTCTTGGGCTCTAGTATCGTAAATGCTGTCAAGGGAAAGGATACAAAGCTCCTGTCGGAGGATCTGAGGGATAGCATTGGACGTCTTGTGGCGTACGNTTTTTTATCTGAATATCCTGTCCAACATTCAAGTAACTGGGGTTGTGGGCTACAGGGGGATGTGGACCACTTTGGAGGCTGCAAATAAGGAGAAGTCAACGGGATTATTGGTGTACGTGCTGGCGGTGGATGATGTCGAGGTTCTCAGGAAGGCAAACAAGAGGCTTGATGGACTGTTGCATTGCTTCTGGGTATGCTTCCATGATCCTGCTGTATTCCTTGCTAAAATGACACATCCTTGGCAGATTGAAAATCATATTGCAGGAACCATTGTCTTGGGTGACATTCACAGCACTGTCCAGGACCAGGCGGTGCACTTTGAGGTTTGTTCCCCCTTTTTGTACCAAGAAATGCATTAACTTGGCAACCAGAATATAGCTCTGGACCGACTAAAGTGGATTCCTGGTGCCACTTATGACTCGCAGGATGTCGTGGCTAAAATCATGCCATGCTTCGAAGGCACCCGCTCCACCTTGTTGGCTAATGTTGGACGCTGGATGAGTGCTGCTGTTGATGGCCATAACACTCCACTCTACATTCTTGACGGCATTGCTGGCATTGGCAAGTCTACAGTGGCTATCACTGTTGCTCAACGCGCTGCAGACCCCAAGATAAACTGTCTTGGGGCTACCTTCTTCTTTTCTCGGGATCATGAAGATCGAAAGAGATCTTTGGGCTTTGTGCACACTATTGCATACCAGCTTGCTTGCTATCATCCATCCTATGGAAAAGCTATTGCAGCTGCCATTACTAGCAACCCTGCAGCTCTGGACAAAGTTCTCACTCAGCAGTTCAACTTGCTTGTGGCCAAGCCACTGTACCCACTGCTTGAGCAAAGAGTAGCCCCTCTTGTTCTGGTCTTTGATGCTCTGGATGAATGCATTGAGCCTGATGCCTCAGCTATTCTGAGCCTTCTGATATCCTCAGTCTCTCAGCTTCCAAATATCAAAATCTTTCTTACAGCTCGTCCAGAGCATGGATTGAGAAACAAGTATATGGGTATACAAAATGCAAATATATTCCATCTTCAGGAAATAGAAGACCTGATAGTGGAGCAGGATATTTCCCTATATGTGGACTACTGCTTGTCTCCACTCAAAATCCAGGAGACTCTAGGGGATTCATATGATCCTTGCAGACAACCAACAGAAGAGGACAAAGCTAAACTTGCCAAGTTATCAGGGAAACTGTTTATCTATGCATCTACTGCTGTCAAGTTTATACTTGATAAGCAACACTTTGATCCTAAAGGCCAACTTACAAGTCTTCTGGGTTTGCAGTCTGACAATGCTAGTCCTCTCTCTCAACTAGGTGGATTATATCTCTATGTGCTTGAATCTGCCAAGCCTGCTGAAAATTCAGAGAACTGGCTTGGTCCATTTAAAACCATTGTTGGTGCCATTCTAGTGCTGCAGACTCCTCTTTCTGTCGTGTCTCTAGCAAGGCTATTGGATAAGCAAGAAGGTGCTATCAAAGCCACTTTGGGAAACTTGCATTCAATTCTTGCTCCATTGGGTGAAGGCTCTGCTCTCACTTACAAAGTGCACCACAAATCTTTTCCTGACTTTATCACTGGGTCCTCTTGTCCTTCTGAATTCCAAATCCAAGAAGAGGAGCATCATTTGGACTTGGCCAAGTATTGCCTGCAAGTGATGAACAGGCAGCTCAAATTTAATATTTGCCAGGTCCCTGTGCCCTCTGAGGACCAATTTGAAGATCTGGATGATTTGCTCAAGGAAGGCCTGAGCACAGAAAGCATTACACCTGAACTGCAATATGCACTTTGCTATTGGGCTAATCACCTAAGCAAAGTAAAAAGAATGGACTCAGATCTCATGGTCCTGCTGGATGCATTTTCAAAGGAACATCTAATGCACTGGCTGGAAGCTCTGGCTTGTATCAAACAGCTGGATGTGGCATACACTGCACTAGGAGAGGCTTCAGTTGTAGTGGTATGTCCAATTTCTATGGTTTTAACCATGCAATGCTGATTAAAATATATCACAATGATTAGGCAAGTCATGCTGGCAATAGCTCAGACTCATTGAAACAAATGTTTCAAGATGGCCAGAGATTTGTTTTGCTGAACTCTAACATTATCAAAAGAGCACCTTTGCATATATATTGGTCTTGCATACCCCTGGCACCAAAGCAAACAATGCTCCACAAAGTATATCAGAAGCCAAATTATGGAATACACATCAACAAAGGAGATCTGACATGGCCATTAGAGCTTGCAGTTTTTCAGGGCCATTCTGGTGCAGTAATCAGTGTTGCCTTCTCACCTGATGGGCAAAGGCTGGCATCTGCATCAAATGACAAGACAGTGCGCCTGTGGGACAGYCAAGCAGGAACCCTTCTTGCCACTCTTGAAGGCCATTCCAATGGGGTGAAGAGTGTTGCCTTCTCACCTGATGGGCAAAGGCTGGCAGCTGCATCGTATAATAACACAGTGTGCCTGTGGGACAGCCAAACTGGAACCCTTCTTGCCACTCTTGAAGATGAAATTCATTTCACAATTTTTGCAGACTCTTCAACACTCTATACAAACCTTGCAAAACACACCCCCTCTGTTTCTGGATTGGTTCAAGTTAAATTGACTGGCCAAGATTTATCACCAACACTTGTTCCAATATGCTGGTTTCCCTCAAGCTGGGATGTTTCCAATTTCTCTTTTGACCCTACATTTTCACTTGTAGCCATTGGGTGTAAAAATGGTCAAGTCTATATTTTTGACATCTCCAAAACATTGAAGGATCACAAGAGTCAATCCTAAATTTCTCAGACTAAGTTAGTCCAGTGCTCCAGGTTTTTTATTTGAAGTCTGGAGCACCCTTGGCTTGGACTTCAAATATAATCTCTACTGTCACTCTCACTTTGTGTACATGTAGTATTTACCATGAATCCAGTTCTTCTTTCTTCTTTATGAACCATGTTGATAAAAAGTACTTATCTTATGGGTAATTCATATTCAGATCAAGTATCGCTACCACTACTACTATTATCATCACTACTCTCATCATCATCCGTTCCACTTTCCTCATCGCTCTCATCTTTATGCTTCTTCATGGGCCCACCACGCATAGCAGCCATCTGGCCCACCAACGATCCTTCGCCCGGTCCTGAGATCTCATCTTTGGAAGGTTTTTGGTCGGCTGCGGGCGGGTGTTTGATTGAGAGCTGTGCAAGGGGAAGTGATCGGTCGGTCGGATTATTCAACGAACGAGAGGCACAGAAATGCAAGTTGAAGGAATAAGGCTATGCGCCCAACCGGTAGATCGACCTTTGGATAGATCCTCCGCGTCCTGCTTCGACAACAAAAACTCTTCGTCCTTCTTATCGTTGTACTGCACAATCCGCTTAGCCTCATCAACGCTGACGGCTTTCCTTTCAGTGTTACTTCCAGGAGGTGTTAACCGGAGCTTGACAACGAGGAAGATAATGGACGAAGGTGTGACCACGCGCTCGCCGATGACTGTAAACGATAATTTCAATATCACTGTTCTGTGATGGAAGAGATGGAAGCGAGAACGTACCTTTGAAAGCCGCGTCAACAATTTCGACACGACCCCACTTTGAGATAGGCTTTCGGACAGTGCCAGCACGGCCATCACCCTTCTCTTCCAATGCCGACAACACCTCCGTCATCTCTCGCGGACGAGGAGCGAAAGAATCGATATCAGCCTCGGAGACACCAGGAAGCTGCGTTAGCCGCACACGGGGAGGAGCGTGGGTGGCAGAGCTTGAGCGACCGAGTTCAATCGCATGGTGCCAAGAGTGGGTGTAAGCCGGTTGCGAGCAGCCAACACGTTGAGGAGGGCGTTGAGGAGGAGGAGAGGAGTCTGAAGAAAGATTCGATGTTGTTCTGCGAACAAGTCATGAATTTCGGTTGTCGGCTTGTCAAAGAGAGGCAAGCTTACCGTTCTGCAAACTGGTAATCTTGATAGGAAGTCGTGTTAAATGAGCGTAGATGAGAATGAGCGCGCGACGACGAGAGACATGGAACTCTCCATCCACGTCCCGGGTGAGCTTCCTGACCTCCGCGTACTGCTGGCCGACTTTCTGAGGGATCATCTTTTCGAGTTCATGCAACTCTACCAGCAGACTGAGCATCCTTGGATTCGGGGATTTGCCACTTGAACGCCTTGCCGAGAGCGCTGACGACCTCCTCCGTTGTTGCTTCCTCCGAGGTCGACTTGAAGAAGGCGGCAGCCGACTGGCGTGAATACCGTCTTTGGTCTTCTGATGGTTGCCAAACCACCAACGTCCGACGAGGAGAGGGAGAGCACGGCCAAAGGGCAGACCATAGGCACCGAAGACCCAAAAGTTGTTCCATTCGAGCCAGCTCTTGCGAATGGTTCGTCGGTCAAGCTGAGGAAGAATTGGTCAATGAACGAAAGAGTGATAGGGCGGCAACGCACGATTTGTGTGATCTGGACGAATTTGTCTTGGATAGCTTCTAGCTTCCAGGGCCAGTTCGGCGGTTGGCTTCACCTTGTCCGGATGGCTGGAGACCATTAGAAACCACGTCTCTCATGACACGAGGGCACACGTACAATGCCCGAGACTACTTTTTGTAATGAGCCTTGACTCTACAAGAATTCTGAGCAGACGAACAGAGCCGATGCCGAGAGTTTCAAATGGATCGCAGATTGAGTTTTGATGCCCGAGCGAATATTCGAAGAGGCGTGAAATCAAAACCGGAGGAGAGTTTGTGTTTGCTTGGCTCTCACAACTCATCGCCCTTTTCCGCTCTGCATCGATATCTTGAATCTTGCGCCAAGGTGCGGGACATTTCCGCTCTCACCAGAGCATCGTCTTGCTCTCCAGATAACGTTCCTGCACGTCTCGAAGGACTTCGAGGTTCGATGGCCCGGATCCCAGCCCAGGTTGGAGAAGCTTCAGCAGCTTCGACACCGTCCATGTATGCCCAACTTCCGCATATGCCGGCAGCAGCAACGACGTAGGGACAGCAAGCCCAGCAAACTCCCGTCACCAGCGTCCGCTATGCAGTCCCAGTTTATCGCACTCACCCCCGCNTTCTTTCATAACATCAACGACAGCCGTCCGCATTCAACGCGATCGACCAGTCCACCGCCTCCGTCTTTACCGACGTTTCCTCCGACCTTCGCTTAGCAGGATACGGAAAAAGAGAGGATGTCAGTGTCGATCGACTTTCGTGAGCGATATTAGCATTTTGGTTGGGTGTTTTTGCTGATGTGGGCTGCAACGGCTAGGTACCGCGCCCGGGTGCTCCCTAGGTTGGACAGTGCAGCAGGGCCTCACCTGGCCTTATGCGAGATCGGACTCCTTCCAAACTCTTTCTCTCAAGAGAGAGTCCGCTTTCCAGATCACCGCATGCTTGTTCTACGTGCTTGAGGCGAAGAATGCAACCCTCATGGATGGCACCTTGAGCCCGCTGTGGATGGGCCTCGATTGTTCCATATTCCGGTAAGAAAATCCGCCCACGTCTTCTCCCAAATGAATACTCATTTTTACCGACCCATCTTTGGCCGCCTGCAGCCTGGCAAGAGCCCCATCGGCTTCCTCACCTGTCTCTGAGAGTACACCAAGGATCGGATCACAAGGGGACATCGGACTGTCGCTGCTCTCAGTAAGTACCTCGGCTTGCATCACACGTACTGATTCTAATGATTCTTGTTCTCCTAGACACGGCAGCCGCCTGGCTCACCGTTCCAGCCGCCTGGGTCTCGAAGAACTTGGAAATCACGTACGGCCGGCTTTACCAGCTAGGTTCGTTGCCAGCGCCCGTCCGGGGTACAATACATGGGAAATATCATTACAACCGCGGTTTATTGTGCGCACCCCACGGATCCTCACCACTCGAAGCCCTCACAGAACTTTATCCTCCACAATGCTCGCGGTGGTGCCGTTGATTTGGCCGTGTAAACGGTGAGTCTCAATTATCATCTCATCGAATAGCTCAATTCTGATGATCGTGCCCTCCGCGTGCTGCAGGCAGACGACGCACCTCGGGATTGCGGAGATGTGTGCTCGGTTGGGGCGAACTGTTCTCGGTTTGACCTTCCGTAAGCTTGTCAAGGTGCCCCTACATTGTTTCTCAAGTCGCGTCTTTTTGCTAATTCGAGGTTCTTGGTCAGGCTCCTTTGGCGGAACATCCTACACAACTCGGCCTTGCTTCATTGGCTTACTTCAACGGGTGTGACAGTGTTCGATTGGTCTTCCCAGGGCACTCGTTCAGCGGATCCGAGAAATCGAATTATTCTGACGTCGAAGACGATGGTAAGTTTCTCTGCAATTGCAATTATTGTTCGTGACGTATAACATCCTGTTTTCTCATAGACAACGTGTTCAATCTCACTTGCTTTAATGTCGAAGGCCTCACAATCCTACCGTCGGACTGATCAATGGAAAGCTGTCGATTAGGTTCTCCAACTATCAAAAGAATAACTCGCCAGAGTCGACCAGCCTGGAGATACTCTCCTGCTCTCTGGAGGTTTCACCGCCAGTGAGGCCAACACTCAAATTAATTTGTCGAGGTAAGGCTTGCTGATTCGTTTCATGAGGAAGGCCAATGTACTGACACTGGAATTGCGTAGCAACAATTCGGAAAACTAATTCCGTCCATCTCCCGCCCTCCTGGTGCAGACACTGCGACGCTTCGTAATGCTGCGCAGTACGGGTTGGCGAAGAGGAGTTTGGTTTCGACGGTCATCCGTATATTACGAAGGTGCGGGTTTCTTCGTGGATCGTTGGCCCAGGGCGTTTACATTGTTCGAGTAGGTCGAGCCGCTTGCGGACAAAGGAGAACTGGNCTGAAAAAGCCTGCGTATATAAAACATATCGACGCTGGTGCTGCTATTTGAGAGATTCGGTATGTGTTCTTCATGTCTCTGCTCTCGTGGATGTTGACGAGTTGTGCGTGCTTGATAGGTTGCAATACCTTTTGTAGAAAGGGTCGATAATTGGGAAAGGGTGCGTCGTTTCTGTCGCCTATCTCGACTTCGGATATTGATTTTTTTTCCAGACAACGTCTCACGAGCCCAGGGTGCTATGTGCTGAACTGTTTGCGATCTGAAGCAAAGTCTCCCAATCACCCTCCGGTTCGTCGACTTCTCCCTACCCTACACGGCGCATCTTGAACTGACCTCAACCGTCCCGTAGACTTCTTCTTCACCTCCACCCTCTACGCCAACGACTCCGACGGACTTAGGTGAATACGGACGAAGACGAAATTCTCGAATTGTGCAAATGGACTGTCGATATCACCTCTCTGCCTACCTTTTAGCAGAACGCGGCCACTTTGAACATGGCCCGGTTCTATACCGAGTTTGAGCCTGGGTGTTGGATAGTGTGGAGGCTGGAGAAATCTTGATTTCATGAGCAGGAGTGGGTGCGTGATTGTTGTTTCTCCATCTCTTCTTTCGCTCTTTGTGCCCGGGTTGAACGTGATGGCTGATTGTTTTTGTGTAGGGTCGCGTTTGACTTCCTCGGATGAGGCGCCTCGGGTTCGGTATCTTGAGCTTTGCAGCTCGGGTGGATTCAGTCTCGATTTTCGTTTGCTGTCTGGAGATTCAGCCCGTATGCCTATATGCTTTATCTACTATTTACAGAGTTCTCGTTGTTTTGAGGGTTGACGATTATCAAGCACGAGTTTGGCGATAGCTTACCGGATCTTTCGACTCCGCGAACCGTCAGCCAATGAGATTACTTTGAGAGCAGATCGGTTCTGGGCTCGCGAAGCATCGGCCGAACTGCCTCCCAGAGTTAGACGCTCAACCGCAGAGTCACGGGATGCTCATCGATGATCAGCATCAGGAATGCCTCGCGCTCTCTCACCGCAACTTGAACTTGGACCACCATCCACTGTCGAAACTTTGCGATCTAACCAAGCTTTTCGAACCAACTCACCAACTCACCGATATGGCTGAATTTACTCACTCGGGAGGAGGAGACAACCATGGCCTTGCCGACAATCCGGAGCGCAACACCCCGATCTCGTCTAGCGCTGCGACGCCGGGCACCGATGGCGGTCAACCCTCTAGCGGAGCCGGGGGAATTGGAGCGTGGATGGAGAAGAAGTATGACAAAGGGAAGGCTAAGATGGAAAGGGGGGTCCACAAGGTGGACAAACGTCTCAAGTCGTTCTTCGATCGAGGCAAGCCGAAGAACGCGGACGAGGGGGAAACAAGGCCCCAAGACGCTGGGGGTTCCTCCAAGGTCCAGGCCATTGCGATGGGGACAATCAAGACTGCGCTGGGTATTGCTGTTACCCTCGTTCCAGAGCCGTTCAAAGGTCCGGCTGAAGCGCTGCTGAAAGCGATGGATGTCATCGAGGTATGTGTAACTTTCACTTTTGTTCTGTGCATGCCGCTTAAATGTTGCACAGAAAGTTGACTCAAACAAAGAGGAGGTGGAGATTCTGAAGAAACGTTGCGAGCTCTTGGGCTCCAGTATTGTGAATGTTGTCAAGGAAAAGGATACAAAGCTGCTGTCGAAGGATCTGAGGGATAGCATTGGACGTCTTGCAACGTGCGTATCTTTCTCTAAATGTCCAGTCCAACATTCAAGTAAATGGGGTCCCGGGCTACAGGGGGATGTGGACTATTTTGGAGGCAGCAAATAAGGAGAAGTCAACAGGATTAATGGCGTACGTGCTGGCGGAGGATGATGTTGAGGTTCTCAAGAAGGCAAACAAGAGCCTTGAC
>JANBPK010001233.1:0-53988 GCA_027579435.1 Candolleomyces eurysporus | reverse complement strand
TGAGGGGCATGTAGTAGGGGTAGGAGAAGGAATCTGCCTGGTCCCAGGAGTCGCCCATCGCAACGGGGGAGAGGAGGGGGGCGTCGTTGGCGATGAGCGAGGACATGGAAAGAGCGGGTGGTTGCTTTGCCATTGGACTGGGGATTATAAGGGAGCTATGTAGGAGTAATAGATTAGAGTCTAAGGGTTGGGAGAGAAAGGGAGAAGGTGGAGGTTGAAGAAGAGGACTTGAACGGCAAACTCTCAGGGTTGTCCGGACTTACCTGCCTTCTTAGAACCGACAAATAAAAAATATCATCAACGCCCTGATCTAATCATCCAAGTCCGACCTGGTTCACATCTGGTCCCGCTCCCCACAGTCCCCACATAGCAGCGGCCCCTGGCGTTACACCGGCCAAAACTCGTGGAATGTCCACGCCCAGCAGCCTCGTGCTACCACCACGCACTCGCGCAGCCTTGCGAGAAACATCCAGAAACGCGCGGCATCCGCCCAGTTGTAATTACGACAAGGCAATTCAAACCCTTTGGTTCGTCCACATTCCGGCATGGCGTGACGCCCCTGATTCAGAGTACTTGCTTGGACACGCCTCGACTTCCGCTTTTTGGCAGTGTCTCGGGCCCATGTTTTCGCAGCTGCGCGTCGGATCGCGTGCGCCGCTCTCGACTTATCGTTCTGTTCTGGCGCTGCGTTATCTCCCCCTCCCTCTTATCGACCCAGTGTTGCACCAGCTGCGCGCGATAACCAGGTAAAAATTGCCTCCGGACCTGCTTCCGTGATGGACACATGTCATGTTTGCCCTCGCCTCGAAATACAGTATGTCGATCCGCGCGAGACAATATTTAGACTCTCGAATCTCCCTTGCTCGTCCATTTCATACTCGACAATGTCAAGAGGTACATTCTTTGAGTCCGAATCTATTTCAAGTTCCCGACTTATAGATTCCTTTTTCCGAGTCAATTCCTCAGAGCAATTGTAATCGCGCCGCCGCAATTGGCATACACAATTCACCTGGCGTAAGGGTCTTCTTTGGCATCTCCCCTTATGTTTAAGCTCCATTCCACCCGAACGAAAACAAACGTGCAACTCGGTCACTGTAAGCCGCACTGGCTCAAGGAGGACAGGGTGCTTGCTTGATCCCTTCCTCGTCTATGCTCCGTAAGAANTTTTTTGGAACATACCTTGACTTGGCCATTCACAGCAATCCCAACATGGCAGAATAGAGTCTGTTTGCCCCTGGTCTCTTGTTCTCTTTCTTTCGCCCTTGGCGCAAGGAGGGCCGTAACCTGTTTCGGTGATGGTCCGTGCGGGGAGCTCGGCAAGGTAATACACGTGTTCCCGCTCCTTGAGAACCCTGACGGCGTCTCCCACCTGTACGGCAATCGACCTGGTTCACTTGTGCTCGTCTGTTCCTTGGTCCCACAGCCATACACGCCTATCGACTTCTCGAAAGGCTCAAGAAGGGCCCACTTGTAGCCACTTGCGGGGAGTCTGTATGTCTCCCGGGGAACAGTCGTCATCTCTAGGTCAACGATGATCTCGAATTCTATGTAGATGCTCCCAATTGAAACTCTGATATAATATGCGAACTCTTCCTCTGCCAAGCTTCTGGACTTTGCGTGCCATAACTCAAGCCGATTATCCGAGCTGGACTCCTTTCAACCCTGCAATTAAATGTCACCCGTCCTTAGGTTCATCTAACCCTCCTCCTTCTCGTACTGATCCTGAGAAACTCATTCAAACTCTGGTCTTTGGATATATACATACACTGGGAGCACTGGTATCCCCCTCCTCTAGGGCCCCACAACGTAACGCTTTGCCTCTTTCGTCCTGGATACAGGCGACCCGATTTTGCTCTGCAGACTCCGAAATGCTCCAAATCCTGTGGGCCCGAATAGTTGCAACGATATGGTATGGAGCCGGTTGATTCTCGTTGACCTTGCCCGTATCTTACTAGCGCCTCCCGGGTAACTCGGTAAGCTTGGTTATCGGACGAAAGCCATTCTGGATAGCTTAAACATGCTATTCGAACGGGATCCACGAACTTAGGGGTTGATACCAATCCGATCCTCGAACTCATCGCATCCCTCCACACAAACAATCGAAAGATCAGCCCTCTCTTGGCTGTCGCTCTCTTGTCTTCTTCTAANTGACCCCCACTATCTGATCATTTATTATGAAACTGTAGATGTACTTAGAAGCCTCTCGAACGCGGGGCTAAACTCTTGTGTAATACTGATGGAACTTCGTCTGTCCATCACGGCAACTTTTTCATCTCGTCCGTTCAACACCAAAACGAGTTAGGTAATTCCAAGCAGAGTCTCAAGTAAACTCCCATCGCACTTCAAATTTACACTCTATTTACCCATGTCCAACTTAATGTGCCATGCCAGCTTGGTTTGACGCTTTGACAGTGGGTACATAGTACAACCCCTCCACTACTCAGTTCTTCGATCGCCGCAGTTCCACCCTAGCCCGCACCTCTTTTTCCTTCTGTGCGGCCTTATCGTTTATACGTATAGATTAGATGATCATGTTCTTCCTTCTTTGAGTTCCTCGTTCTGATACTCACCGACTGAGCACGATCACGCCGGAGACGTCTGTCTATGGTTCTATTGTAAACTGTATTCATCAGTGGTTCATCAGCAGCTCGGGGGAGGTATCTATCTTTGGAGTACCAAGTCTACCCAAAGTGTACAATCGACGTACCGGTTCATGCAGTCATCATGATCTGTTTAACAAACATCAAGCTTCATTAAGGTTTTTCATTGATGTCACGCCCAAAGATTGTCCAAATGCTTTCACCCTCTCGCCCGGAGTGTTTGCGCAGGGCGACGACATCTCAGCTGGACGCAGCAAGGAGGGACCCGAGTCTGAGCCTGGGATCGTCACCGGCACTATGATAATTTGCGATTTCACGAAAGCAGAAAATGGAAAATACCTTGCGAGGCAGCGAAAATCCAGTTGTCTTCCAAGCGGTTGAAGCTTTTCCAAGACAGACGTCAAAGAGGGTATTAATCACATTGACATATCAGCTGCACCGGCACCATTCAATGCGACGATCAGCGCGGTGCTCATACTGTAGACAGGAGGCACGGATGTACAGAAATTTATTCACCGATAGGTCCACAGCAATGTTTGCCCGAGTGATCAGGAACCGAAAATATCACAACTCAAACCGTCGTTGTGACAACAGTGGTAGATGAAGAGATGAACATATTCATGAAACGTCTTCAATATTAATTGCAGCCAAATTTTCAGAAAGCATAGCATAGCCAGTTGCAACTTGCATCCGAAATCGTAGGAAACCAGGTCCTGAGTCTCAGGCCCCATCTCAGCATTTGCCTAGAAGAGAAGGTTAAGCGCCTATTCGGGCAACGCAACTGACCGATCGATCATTCTCCCAGGCAAGATTAACGAATTTAACGGATTTGACTAAGAGCCAGGAGACCACGCACTATATTTTCGCCCATACCAGCGACAGAGAGCCTCACCAACATCAATTTTATCAAGGGCCAAGGTTGAGTTCTCATGTCAACGAAAGCGAGGACGAGGAGGGTTAACGCGCAAAGTTGGGTCTGTTAGTATCAATATTCAGAAGATTAACCATCGGGGATTTGGGGAGAAGGGCCGGGGCCCTAGCACCCTAAGTTGCAAAAAATAGGAGATAGGATAATGGTGAGGCTTTGGAAAGACACAGAGGTGAGTGGGGTAAATTGGGCCAGAGTGTCATGGATTGAGTTAATGTTGTGGTGCATCAAACTGAGCGATTGGAGGTTCGTCAGAAACGCTCAAAAAAGACTGCAGCTTCTATCATACAGCAGCGGACAGCTGAACCAAAGGTTGAGGACACACCACTCGAGGCTCTCAGCTCTTTCCTACGACTGTACAAAACTCCAAAGAAAGATGCTTCAGCGACTTCCCTGAGCTCTCAGAAACCGGTTTAAATGATCAACCTCTTCATCCTTCGTGATGCTCAGAAAAATGCTGAGAACGAGCGTCTCGACCGCGATATGCGAATGATACTCCAGCAACCACCCCAAAAATTCTTCTGAACGACCAACATTCAAACGTAGGAAAACTTACGTTGTACATTGCCCTCGAGGCGTAGAAGGAGAGACTCCGAAGTTGAGTGAAGGACGTAATAAACGGAATCGTATCCTGCTTCACCGCAGAGTCATATGGACCCGCTTCATAAACTAATTCCTGGATGTTGGGAATCTCCTGGGCAATCCAGATAATCGGGCTTGCTTCGCAGTCCATGAATATATTTCATATGGCAAGTCGTGGGACATGACGGTAGGTGAGAGAGATACATCAGTGCTCAGACTCCATTTAAAGAGCTCGAGATGATGTACACAAACGACCCAAGGGAAGGTCAACTACCAACCCGACTGCTGGAGGAGCGCAGCAGTGTGATTGTGCTGCATTGATCATTCGTTAGCTTCCATGAGCCGAATAGATCAACAATAACATTCTCGAAAACAAAGGGAGATCCAAAAACAGCAGAAACAAAATGTCTACAGAGGAAGACCGATGATAACCGGCAAGTACAAATATGAGTACAAGCCATGTCAGTATGAGGTACCTGAGGCATATATTAGCATTAAGGCAGTCCAATGGTATATGGTCACGACCATCAGGACGAATGGAACTACCGCAAGCCAGTCCAGTCAGCCATGATACACGTAGACTACCTTTTCCATGACTGCTGTCGCTGCGAAGCATCTGGCCGTCCGAGGGAATGATGTCCATATCCCGATGGACTTGCAGGAGAACGCAGCAAGGAGATTGCCAGTCGATGACCAGCCGTGCTACTGAAGAAGAACTCGAGTATTTGTCAGCGGTCTTTGAGGCGGCGAGTGACCAAGAGCAACTTAGACCGTCGTTGCGACAAGAACACCGGGGTCTTACTCAATACAAAGATATGATGATACCCCAGAAGTGTCTTCAATTCCAACCAAACCCATAGCTAGTCGCCCATCTGCGGAGTCCGAAGTGGTAGGGGGCGTGCTCCCTGGCGTTTTGCTGCGTTCCTGGAAGAGAAGGTCAATCGCCTTTTCAGGCAGTCAGACGAATGTACTGACCGTAGAAACTTACACGCACACTGGCTGATCAATCGTTTATCTAAGCAGGATTCTATTATTCAGGTTGAATTCGGATTCGGGACAAGGACCAGAGCCTTAGCACTCTAAATTGCGGCAGATAACAGGAGCCAGGGTTCTACAGAACGGCGAAGCTTAAGTTGACAAGGCTCCAGCACAGACTGCAATACTGTGACACTCTACTGAATAAAAGTACATTGGGAATTGCTGATTCAATATTCAGGTATCATTCCTTTCAATCCTAGAGTAGCAATTGGTCGTCGTAAGTCCACCATTCTAGGCAAGGGAAGGACAAGATTGGCAGAACTCACTATGATTACTGTGAACGATCTGTCCGGCTCATGATGTGATTCACCAAGGCATTTATCGAGTCCACCATATACCCATCGCTATCAACCGCCAAAAGCTGCGTCGAGCCGGGCTCCCGATGATGGGTGAGCGCTTCCATCAGGTCTGGAGATTCCAGGAAGAGTTTCCGGAGTCGCAAATGGACTGTCGGTACCCTCTTGAATACTGGACCTCCGATCAGGATGCCCAGTTTAGTAGCTAGTTGCGAGTGACTGCATTTGCCACAGTCGTGGTATGGAAATACGCCCAGCTTCCAGCGCAAGATGTCGATGGTAAGGTTCTGGAAAGTAGGGGGGGTGAATTGAGCCAGGGCATCGCAGATCGAGCTGATGTTGTGATGCCTCAAACTGAGCGATTGGAGGTTGTTCAAATCACTCAAATCAAGCGCAGTTTCTGGTAGTATACAATGAGAGCATCAGCTCGATGCAAGAGAATGAAAGACCTAGAGAGCACACCTTTGTCAGTCAAGTCGACCACTTTTCTGGTATGAGTGTACGAGATCTCCAAAGAAAGGTGCTTCAACGACTTTGATTGAGCTTTCAAGAACCGGTTCAAATTATCAACCCTTTCCCATCCTTCGTGATTCTCTGAATAAATGCTGAGAACGAGTGTCTCGAGCGCGATATACGAATGGTATTCCAACAACCATCCCAAAAACTCGTCCGAACAGTGAATATTCAAACGAAGGGTGCGTAGCAGGGTGAACGCGAGAGGGTTACCCCCAGGGCCAGCAGGAATAGGGACGGTGTATGTCACCCTCGACGCATAGAAGGAGAGACTCCTGAGTCGCGTGAAGGACGTCAATAACGAAATCACATCCTGCTTCACCGAGGAGTCAAGCGAACCCGCTTCATAGACTAATCCCTGGATGTTGGGAATCTCCTGGGCTATCCAGGTAATCGGGGTTGCTCCGCAATCCAGGAACACCAGCTTCTTGAGAGAAGGCGCTTTAGAGAGTATCCCAATAGCGTCCTTTAGGAAATTGAAATTTTTGCTTGGCGCAAAGAATAAAATAACATTTTCTATGGCGGCGAGGATGGTGCAGTGCGGAGAACTGACCAGGTCAAGGAGTTCAATTATATTCCCTGTTTCCGAGTCCCACAAATCGTGGCGTTGACTGATGATTGTAGGGTTTAAGAGATGGTATCTGGTTGTTGGAAGCCACGATCGGTGGACGAGGCTACAGATGCGCAGCGTTTTCGGGTCGTCGTGGAGGTAATCCAGGATACATTCCAGTAGTTCGTATGGCAAGTCGAGGGGCATGATGGTAGACGAGAGAGATAACATCAGTGCTCCATCAAAAATGATGTACATAAACAGGCCCAAGGGAAGCTTGACTCCCGACGGCTAGAGGAGAACGACACTGTGATTGTGTTGATTACACGATTACTATTTTCTATTTGATTGAGCTTCGAAATTTGAGCATCCACCACCTTGAGCCCAACATGAAAAGAATGGTAAACAACAGACTAGCACTACATCAAAGTGAGGGAGGACGGCAGAATGAAGAAGTCTATGGTCCAAAACATCTCCAGGAAGGAGAAGACTGATGTGACACTCTCACTGAATACAAGTACATTGGGAATCACTGATTCAAGAAGAGCTAGCTTTACATCTCCTTTCAACCCTAGAAAGGCGAGTGGTCATCGTAAGTCCATCATCCAGGCAAGGCAAAGACAAGATTGGCAGAAACTCACTACGAGCACCGCGAACGATCTATGCGGCCCAAGATGCGACCCACGAAGGTAATCAACGAGTCTACCATATATCCGTCATTATCAACCGCCGAAATCTGCGTTGAGCCGGGCTCCCGGCGATGAGTGAGGGCTTCTACCAGGTCTGGAGAGTCCAGGAAGAGTCTGGGGACTCGCAAATGGACTGTCGGCACCTTCTTGAATACTGGACCTCCGATCAGGGTGCCCAGTCTAGTAGCTAGTTCCGAGTAACAGTTGTCGAACGTAAATAAACCCGGCTTCCCATCCAGGATGTCGATGGTAAGGATTTGGAAAGTAGGGCGCGGCGTGAATTGGACCAAGGCGTCGCAGATCGAGTTGATGTTGTGATGCCTCAAACCGAGCGATTGGAGGTTGTTCAAATCGCTCAAATCGAGCGCAGTTTCTGGCAGTATACAATAAGAGCCTCAGCTCGAAGTAAGAGAATGAAAGACCTAGGGAGCGCACCTTTGTCAGTCAAGTCGGCCACTATCCCGGTTCCAGTGTGCGAAATCTCCAAAGAAAGGTGCTTCAACAATTTTGACCGAGCTTTCAAGAACCGGTTCAAATTATCAACTCCTTCCCATCCTTCACGATTCGCAGAATAAATGCAGAGAACGAGCGTCTCGAGCGCGATGTACGGATGATACTCCAATAACCACCCCAGAAACTCATCCGAATGACAGATATTCAAACGAAGGGTACGTAGCAGGGTGAAGGCGAGGGGGTTACCGACAGGGCCAGCAGGAATAGGGACGGTGTCCGTGGTGGCCGGCGCATAGAAGGAGAGACTCCGAAGTTGCGTGAAGGACGTAAGGAACGGAATGGCATCCTGCTTCACCGAGCAGTTCAGCGAATCCGCTTCATAAACCAATTCCTGGATGTTGGGAATCTCCTGGGCAATCCAAGCAATTGGGATCGGTCTGCAATCCACGAATACGACTTTCTTGAGAGATGGCGTTTTAGAGAGTATCCCAATCGCTTCCTTGAGGAGGCTAGGCCCTTTGCTTGACCCAAAGAAGAGAATAACATCTTCTATGGCAGGGAGGATGGTACAGTGCGGAGAACTGACCAGGTCAAGAAGTTTCCTCACGTTCCCTACTTCCGAGCTCCAGTAGGTGCGGCATTGACAGATGATTGAAGGGTTGAAGAGATGGTATCTGGTTGTTGGAAGCCACGATCGGTGGACGAGGCTACAGACGTGGAGCATTTTAGGATCATCGTGGAGGTAGTCCAGGATATAGTCCAGTATTTCATCTGGCAAGTCTTGGGGCATGATGGTAGGAGAGAGAGAGATCCGTCAGCGCCATCAAAAGCGCTCGAGATGATGTACAAAAATGGAGGAGAACGAGAGTGTGATTGCATTGCATTAAACGATTGCTAGTTTCTACTTGATTGAGCGTTGAGCATCTGCCACTTTCCTTGAGCCCAACACGAAAAGTATGATAAGCAAAAGACCAGCAGTATAATCAAAGTGAGGGATGAACGACAGAAACAAAAAAAAAATGTCTATGGTCAACAAAGCATCTCCATGACTCCGATGGAAAGAGAAGACTAATGATATATAGTAAGTACGGATATGAGTATAAGTCGTGTCAGTATGTATGTGTACAGATATAAAGGCAGTCCGACGGTACATGATCATGATCGCTAGGACCTCTTTGCTCCTTGTCAACGGAGAACCACAAGCCAGTCTACCTTTGCCATGGCTGCTGTTGCTGCGAAGCATTTGGCCGTCCGGGAGAATGCTGTCCATAGCCCGATGGACTCACAGGAGAAGGTCCACGTTGCTGTTGCTGTGGGTACGCATGAAGGAGGTTACCACTCGGTGATCGACCGTGCTGCTGAGGAGGAACTTGAGTGTTGACCGACGGTCTTTGAGGCGAAGAGAGCATATTTTCGCTTGGGTTTCGGAGATGTTGTGGTGGATGTTGGTTGTACGCAGACGATGGGGAGGTATTCCCATATGCGCGGTTTACTCCGGGGGATGGAGATCGACCGTAGGCTTGATAAGGACCAGGTGAAGGTGCTCGGCCGTATGCTTGGTTAGGGCCCGGTGAAGGCGCTCGACCATAAGCCTGGTTGGGGCCCGGTGAAGGTGTTCGAGCATATCCTTGATTAGGTCCAGGGGAATGACGGCCAGACGCCAGCATATTGCCGCTCATCTGTCTTGCGTGATGATTTGGTGGATATTGTTGCGATGGGTTTGGTGAATGTCCATGAGAACTAGGGGTCTGAGAGCGGTTCTGGTAGCCTGCCAGAACGTTATTGCTAGGCTGACGCTGATGCTGAGGTGGGTATTGATGTGTCTGGACGCTATCAGGCGATTGAACATAGCCATTGAATGTCGGCGATGGCCCTGACTGGTGAAGTGTTTCCGTAGACTGATATGCCGGACTAGGTGACCAACTTCCTTCCTGTGGGCGATAGAGATCCCTAGAAACAGCGCTTCCGTTGGGGTATTGATATAGGGATGGCGGGCTAGCAAGAGTCTGTTGGGAATCCATTGCTTGCCGCTGGAATGGCGGCCCTCTGGAATCAAGTAAAGGTTCAGTCATGGAGTCTATCTTGGTCAGTTCGATGTCGTGCTGTTGATTGATGGGTCCTTTGGTAAGGTAGTCATCATATCCGCTGAACTTGCTGACGCTGCCGCGTGGGAGGTGCCCATTGATCATTGAAGCATTGTCCAACATATTCGTCGAGGATATTGAGCGTTGGTCCCAATCCAGTTCTCCGTTTTCGCGACGGTATAATGCAGCATCATACTCGAGATCATTTTTGCCGATACCTGCAATCTTGAGGCCGCTGGAAGTGATGAAAATTTGCATTGTCTGGCCACCATATTCTGCGATCGGGGCCTTGCCGGTGTCGTATTTACCAGGGTAGATCTGGGGCAACAATGGTACGTCGGCCTGGTGAATCGAGGTTGTGTACAGTCCCCCGTGAAGGGTGGGATGGCCAAAGCGCTTCTCGAGCTTGTTGCCGCTCGAATCGCGGTGAACCTTGGCATTAGATGTTTCCTCTGCGGTGGGGTTGAAGTACATGAAGGCAGGAACGAAGACGCGGTTGATGTAGATCTTGAAGATTAAGATGAGGAGAATTGGAGGAACGGCGGAAACCCAGATGAATGTCATGAAGCCCTTCTGGAGGCCGATAGTGAGGATCATGAGGGACTGCATGAGTAGAACACAGAATAAAAGTCGATTGATCACGACATTCCACATGCGCTATCAAACTGTCAGTTATGATTTTGGATGATTAAAATATCGATACTCACTCCACCGCTTTCAGCTCTGGTCGCATAGAGGAACATGAGTTGATACTTGTAAACACAGGAGCCAACCCAAAAGACGATGCAGGCAGCAACGGCGACGAGAGGGGCAAGAGGAGCGAAGACAAGCCCGACAGCTGCCATGAATAACTGATGCAACTTTCAGTGGAAAAAACGACTGGTGTTATATGGAAAACATACGATGTTAGAGCTAAAGATCACTGTAAGTAATTATTTCTGGGCTAGGAAAGAGGCAGACTCACTAAAAGATGGCATATTGGAAAATCGGAGGCTTAGTCCATTCCCTGATTTCTCTCGGTGTTCGTCCGAGAACACTGTTGAAAGCATCAGCGACAGAAATATTGACAAAACATGAAACAGGCGTACCGAGTCTTGAAGGAAAGCCAAACGAGATTGAGAACCTGAGCCAAGTCAAAGATAACGAGAGCGCCACGGAGTCTGGTGTTTGTATCAGTATCAGCCCGGGAAATTTAATATCATCACTGACGGGAAGTAGGTTAACCAGTACGAAGCTTGATTGATGTACGTTCTGTGGATCTTATCAGGGAGATCTATAATTATTTTTTGAGTGAGAGAGAAAACACCAAAGAAAAAGAGTGTAGCGAACCATCGAAGTTGGCGATAATCTCCTTGAAGCTCACTCTGTTGCCGACGGCTAAGATAATTTCCTTGACGCAGTCTGGGAGAAGAATTAGTTTGTTACGCACGGAGAAAGGGAAGCACGTACTGAAGAGGACACCAATCAAAGTGAAGACGACTAACTGGGAGATGATCAAGAAAGCGAAGTATCGAGCCACGACAGCACGGTCAAGACTCGAGTGTGTCAGAGCACCCATGAACTAGATGAGGGCGATATTAGCTATGCATGTATGTAGTAGCTATTTCCGCTTGCAGCATACCTTCGTAAGCCAGCGCATGATAATGGGAAGAAAGAACCCGAAAAGGGTAGAGACCGCCGCGGGAAGCACACCAGAAACCAAGGAAAACGTGCTTGGGGAATTGTTTGCCCAGTTCTCGAGGAACGGCACCCACTGGCGAATCTAAGAGACAGATTTGTGAGGCAACTGTTAAAAGACCGAACATGCGAATACTTACGCCGTCCAGATTGGCCAAAACGGAGATGACGAAAAGAGGGATCGTATTGAAGAAGCACACGAACACGAGCCAAAGGACACCGATAGTACGCTTCCGGGCAATCTCACCGTCGGTTTTGTCCATGTTATTCCAGATCTGCAGGGAGATGTTGAGACACAAATCATTATGCAGTTGATCATCAGCTTACAATGTCTTTGGGATGGGGAGCCAATGAGATGGTGGTTCCTTTGGGGTGCTTGCCTTCCAGTTTCCGCGCTACAATATGCGCGTATGGAACTGAAGCCAAAGTGGCGAAACCATAGTTCTTCGCTTTTTCGTCATCTATATTCTGGCGCTGGGCATCAACGGCCCGTTCAACATTCCTCAGCCTCTTGCTAAAGAGAAAAAGTCAGACAGAAGCACGGAGTCGATTCAAAAAGAAACGTACGAGTAGAACTCGATCGCGTCAGTTTTTCTTCCCCCGCAGCAACCCCCTCCTCCCTTCTCCGGTACAGTTGGTCGTTTGGCTTTCAGTTTCCCTCCTTTCGTGTATCGAACAAGGATTTTCTCGAACTCTTCAACCGTTTTGTTGTGGTATTCGATGAGTTCCGGGAGCCTGCCAGTTTTACGACCGATATGGACACTAGTCGTGGGGTAGGGCATACCAAGGCCGTCAAAGATGCCCCTCAAGCTGTCATCAGTTTGCGCTTTCTTGGGAACATGAGTGACTTGGAGAGTTCGAGCGTGGAACGAATTAAGATATTCGTCGGAACGGAACCAAGAATGACGCAGCCGAATCATGGCCCTCCAATGGTACCAAACGGTCACAATGATGAGAATGGTGATGAGGTAAGTGACCACGACGTGGGCGTAGAGGAAATCTCCTTGGACGTCACGGATGGTGAGCATGCTGAGGTAGTCGCGTTGCTTGGGCTTGACATTCTTGAGATTGTAGACGACATTGATGGGGATGAGGATGCCACAGGTGAGAACTACGACGCCAGTGAAAAGCCAGCGAAGAAGGCGGTTAAAACGGAGGAAAGCCACTGCGTCGAGGCCAATCTTCTCCAGAAGTTCAGGCTCCTTGGTGTTCACCAGGGGAGGTAGCCAGCCGAAAAGATGGTTGGTAATACGCGGTAGTGGTTTGTTCTTGTCTTGGTACTTGACTTTTGGCTCATAGATGATCTATATTGATTGTTAGAGCGTGTAAAGACGCCTTTCGGTGGCTTGGAGATACCTTGTTCTTTGGCCTGAGGATATTGAAGAAGAGTATGATGACAATCTATGGCGACGTCAATGGGGCATAAGTGCATAGCGACGGGTGCGGACGCACCGAGAGGACGCTCATGAGAGCGACCTGCGAAGCGACAGCCGTGGGCGCCAGCGTCCGCGACCTGTCGTTGAAGATGTTGTCTGCAGCGTCTTCGATGCCAGACATGGTGTCGGGAAGTGATTGGCAGAATAGGCGGGGCCAGAGGTGGAGTTGAGCAGCTGCAAGCAGGGGGTGGCTTAAAAGAGGGGAGAGGAGGAGGAGGTCGTCGGAAAAGAATGGAAGGTGCGTCCTGGGGCGACGGCAGACAGACGAAGACGGACGAGGAGAAGGCTGGCTAAGAGGTGGAGAAAGTGGGGGCTTTCTCGCCCCCTGCTTTTCGCCGAGTCACGTGTCTTCCGACATCTATTGTTGTCACAACTGCCTCCTCATTGTATTCCTCTACTGTACATCCTCTAATAGATCGTTGAGCACCCGGCTTATCTGGCCTATGGCCTCCCGCACCCTCGCCTCGTCTTCCCCTGCCACGCGTCGCATGAATCGTCCCTCAAATTTATCAGGGTGAAAGCGCAGGAGCGTTTCCCGTAGTATCTCCTTGCGCTCCTTTCTATCTCCCTCCCTCCCACTGAGAAGAAATGACGAGATGCTCTCCTTGTTGAATGCATTTTCTCCCGGTGCATCGTATATTGGCCAGGGAATTTCTCCAAATTCCAGCGGACGCGTCGAGCCCTCCGACGCATTAGCTTCCTCCAACAGTATCTTCCACCTAGCGTGATACTCCTCTTTAGCCTGCACTTTCTTCGCAGTTTCCCTCTCTCTCCTCTTTCTCCGACGCTCTTCTTCAGCTTCTTTCTCCAGCCGCCTCGCTTCAGCCCGTCTGGCCTTCTCCGCAGCTTTTCGTTCCTCAGCAACAGCCTTCCGGCGAACTTGTTCAGCGTGTTCAGCGGCATGACTCTTCCTGTGTCACACCCATCAGAAGAGATATCAACAAAGGTTAGAACTGTTGAACACACCTATACATTCCGAGCCTGATCCACTCTGCATACTCGTCGTCGTCAAGTGTGTTTGGGTTTAGCTTCAGAAAGTCGTCTGCATCGTAGAGATGCGTTTCCGAGGTGGTCGTTGCAGCTCGCTTCCATCGGTCGGGGATGTGCACGAAATCGTTGAGATGAGTCTCCAGTCCATCCAATCTATCATCTTCACCCATTGCATCAAACATCTTCTGCCGAAACTCCATCTCAGCTTCGGACGCAGCATTTCCTCCCGGGGAAGGGCGAGTGCGTTCACGTTCGGCCTTGGATGCCCGCTCTTCATCCTCATCACTCGAGGCCCACTTCCTCCACGTTACGTCGTCGTCATCGGCATTCTCCTTGTGTGCCCGTTTCGATGATGAGGGCCCATGTGGGTTGTGATAACGGTCTGATCCTGTACGTTTTCTTTTTTTNCTCCTTGCGCCGTGCCTTGCGTGCCTGGTGTTCCGCTTCTTCTTCTGGAGTCCGCTTGAACTTCAGCTTGGGCATAAGCCTCGATGGAAGTCAGAAAGAAAGGAGTCGAGTCCACCACTCCGTGGAGACGCCAACGCGCAAACAGTCACACACAGCCTTGCGCGCGCCTCCGCGTCCGAGCTCGGAGCTGTAGACAGCAAAACGGCCAGGCTGTCGGCTTTGATTGTACGAGGAGTGGTATAGATTCCAAGTAGCAACAATACATCGTCACACTGTTCCCTGAGTCTCCGTGTTCAGTTGGTCGGCCGGCGGAAAATGCCCACCAGGGACTTGCGCACAGGTTCAACGCACATGCGCGAAAACCCTGGAGCCAAATACAACGAGAGCCCAATACGAACAGGTAGTACAGCCTAAACGCGTTTTTCCGATTCAATTCAATCAACCGAAATGAACATCGGGTAGAGAAAGAGCCAGGGACAAATTTAAACGCACTTTCGTAACAGCGTAGGCAACGACCGCGTTCGCGACATCCCCGGCGAGGTGTCCAGGCTTGTGTGTGAGGGCCTCGACGTCTGGCTTCTCTCCAGGCTTCCGTTTCTCGTACCCGAAGATTCCGTACCGCGTCCCAACCCGTGCAGCCCATCTATCACCTTCTGTTACCCATCTTGACAACTTTTGTTTTCCCCACTGTGTCAGATCCTTCGGCGGTGCCGATTCTTCTTCTATGTTGAATGAGGGATCTTGAGTGATTGTCTGGATGAGTTTGTCCCCGACACCGAACGTTCGTGCACCGTAGAAGAATATGAAGAGGGGTGCTACGGCGGTCGCTTCATGTAGGATTCCAAAAGACAGGACGAGGGAGGAGAGCGGTGTTCCTGTTCGTACGGAAAGCGCCTTCAAGGCTCCAGAGTAGGCAGACAATTTCCGTGGTGGAGTTGGGGAGGACATGATATCAATAAGGAGTGGAAGATAGTTGGATTCAATTATATGTAACCCGGAGTGAATGGGGGTCGGTTGGAAGCGAACAAGCGCTTACAGTGCACTTCTGCGGACCCTAACCCTAGCTATCGCGCCAACTGGCGGAACCTCTGAGTGTAGCGGCGCTGCTCTTGCCTTCATTCACCCACATGCTCCAGGCCGGTCTACGATGTAGTGGAAGAATACCATCGTGCAAGCGCTTAGTACCCCATAAACCATGCCCTAGTCGTCTAAATCCTCGACTCTCGCTGGGCACACGGTTCAACTCGTCGGATTCCGGGCCTCCCAGCGAATCCTCCGCCTCCCCCCAACTGCCCAATCCCAGGCCAAGGAAATACTGGAAACCTCCACCTCTTCCCAAGCTTGTCTTGCCGAAAAATACTATCTGCATTAAAGGATGGACATCATTCAATAACATGGTAGAAGTCCTTGCTGTCCTCCGTACAATCGAGAAAAAGTACGGGAGGATTATCGAGTTCCATGTTACCAAGGTCTGTATTCCCTCCTTCGCAGCCTCTAAGACCCATCCTTATATTCTATACAGGACTTTGAAATGCCCGACAGACCCTTCGCCATGATATTCGCGGCTTTCGCGGACCCAGCTTCGTTGAAACTCGTACCTTCCCGCGGAATCGAGTTGGCTATTCCAGCTCCGGAGTACGAACACCAGCCCGGGGGTCCGGGGTGGAAAGACATCGAAGAATACCTGGACGAAGCGGATAGAGATCCACAGTTTGACCGCGATAATGACTTGAACCTGTTTGGCCCGCAAGGACATGTGCGGAATCATATTTATGTGAGGGTCAGTCCTTCGAGTACGTTGTTCTCAATTTAAATCCACACTCTTCCTACCGGGATATCTGCTCACGGAATTGTCTTTTTATTGATTTTTTTTNAGAAAAAGAGCTCAGTACCTTCCCCACCCACATCGCTGAACACGAACACCCCAGTCCGGAGAAGCAGAGACGAATTGCAGAACAGTTCCTCCGATGGGGCGGCACGAAACCTCTAGAACCGATAAGCAGCGAACGTCCTATACAGGACCAAGAGCTATTTGGAGAATCTTCTCTGGATAATGTTCGGATGCGTGCTGCGTTGCGATGGGCTGCGAAAGCCCTGAACAAGCGGAGTCCGTATGAGATATATCCAGACGAAGCAGTGGATGCGACTTCTTTGACTGAGGGAGATTCTCCTTTGGTGGGTCAAGATGTCGCCGAATCGGAATCTCGTAGAGAGGACGACGCTGCAGCGCGAACTGCGGCGTTTGGGGAAACAGCAATTGAAGAACCTCTGCCAACTTCGAAGCACTAACACTGCTTGGGAGGGAAAAAAGCTAGGCCTGCTTAGACTGATTCTTGGGGGGCAACCTCATAAATTATTTTCCATAGAATTGCAATGCATTATATTGTCACAACTAATACAGTGAAGTTCCATCAACGCGTTCTGAGAGGTAAGGGATCGCGTTGTTTGTGTATGTTAGGAGCTAAAGCCTCCGCGGCGTTCTGTGGATGATTGGATAGTGTCGACAACAAGCATCACCTCAAGATCCTCGACGGCGCCGGCGAACCTCAAGACGAAAAATGGGCTCCACTAGGTGAGATATCGTCTCTATGGCATGCTGGAGAACGTTTGGTGTCGGTACGATGCTGGATTTCGGACGGGAAGACGATGGATGTCGGGGTGAAAGTTTGGATGACGATTTTGGGTATTGGGAAGACGATGCATAACCGACTCGAACGTTTCTCGGATGCTCTCGCCATGGCTCCCAACGCTTGCTAATGAAGCTCTGGACTCTCAGATTGTACAGCAAAGGCCGTGTTTTGGGGCACAAGCGGGCTAAGCGCAACAGCAGGCCCAACACCTCGCTGATCCAGATTGAGGGTGTGAGCAACAAGGAGGAGGCTCAATTCTACCTGGGCAAGGTACGGACTCTCGATAACGCTGCAATCCCCGATTTCTGACCTCCTTCCCCTCCTCATAGCGTATCGCATATGTCTACAAGGCGAAGCGAGAGGTTCAGGGCTCCAAAGTCCGTGTCATCTGGGGGTGCGTACCTTTCCGATAATCGCTCTCCTATGACATTTCTGACCCCTTGAATCCAATACACAGACGAGTCACCAGGCCACACGGTTCATCAGGCGTTGTCAAGTCAAAATTCCGCTCCAACCTCCCCCCTCATGCGTTCGGTGCCAGCGTCCGAGTGGTGCGTTATCTTTGTCGCTGCATCTCCAGATCCCTTTTGTTGAAGTCGATGTGTTATTGCAACAGATGCTCTACCCTTCCAACATTTAAATCCGTTATTTGCATGCGCATGATCCTTCCTTCTTTCCATACCATATGTGCCAATATGATATGTATGCATGAGCCCATTTTTTCCAATGCACCAACGCATGGCACGATATACGAGCGCCTTCCTGAGATGAGATTGGTCTGTTCTTTCCCGATTCCAGCCAGGAATGCTCCCAACTTGTTGGATGACCTACGGCAAAAGCCTGTTCTTGTTTTGAGTAACCAGTATAAAATAATCTTCGTCTGAATCTCTGACAATTTCCTCAACCTTTTTGATTTTGAGAGCCTGAATGAAAAGTTAAGGACGCGATCACATGCCGGCTCCCCGGATTCTAAATTTAGTGCGCCCCCAAGCCGGATCATGCTCCCAGAGTACCGTCCGTTGCTTTCGCACAACTCTTTCATCCATTTCACCACCACGAACACAGGCAAAGCCAGAGAAGAATGCTCGCAGTTACTCGCTCTCAACGCACCCTAGCACTCCGAAGTCTTCGTCTCCAGTCTGTTGTATCCCAGCCGGCCAGAGCAGCTTCCAGTTAGTCATGAATGTCTGCTCGAAACCCAGGGTACTAACCGCTGTTCTCCAGCTACCGTCAAGTATGACTGGGAGGTGAACTAAACAACCCTCCGGATATGTCGCTCGACTGACCACTTGGAGCAGGACCCCTTGAATCTGGAATCCCAGCTCACAGAGGATGAAATCGCTATCCGGCAAGTCGTCTCCGTCTCTGCCGGTCATGTACGATTCTAAATATACCCGTGCTACAGAGATACGGCCAAAGCCTATTGCCAGGTTGGTCCAGTTTGCGAGAGTGTTCTGGGTGGTTTGCTGAATGGACGGACGTCACTATGAAGGAACATCTCATGCCTCGCGTGTTGAAGGGATGGAGGACTGAAGGTATGTCAGGAGTTAAACTGTCCTCCGAGCTAGCAAAGTTCATATCTTATTTCACAGAATTCGACCGCGAGATTCTCCCTGAAATGGGCAAGCTTGGGTTGCTCGGGCCTACCATTCAAGGATACGGTTGTGCGGGTGTGAGCAACGTCGCGTATGGCTTGATTGCTCGGGAGATTGAGAGGTGAGCTTCACTAGTTCGCCTCCATTTCTCCGACTTTCGTTTGCTGAGGCGATCCCAACGCCAGAGTGGACTCTGGATACCGCTCGACTGCATCTGTGCAGTCTTCTCTTGTGATGCACCCCATCAACGAGTTTGGAACGGAGGCACAGAAAGAGAGGTACCTCCCTCGACTTGCGTCGGGCGAACTCGTCGGAGCATTCGTACGTCGGTCTTTCCTCGAGATTCCGGGCGTCCGTTGACACTGTCCATCTTTCTCTCAGGGCTTGACGGAACCGAACCACGGCTCGGATCCTGCGGGCATGGAGACCACAGCCGAGGAGGTCGATGGCGGTTATGTACTCAACGGAAGCAAGACTTGGATCACCAATGCTCCGGTCGCGTAAGTCTGGCGAGATCCTATCTGTCCTCTCGTGCTAACGTCGAGAGTCTAGCGACGTCTTCATCATCTGGGCAAGATGTAAGTGGGACCAGCGAGTTCGTGGATTCATTCTCGAAAAGGTGACTACCTCTGCGCCCAGCTGCCTGTTCTTCTTGACTCAACGTTTCTCAGGGAATGAAAGGATTGAGTGCTCCCGCCATCAAGAACAAAGTTGCTCTTCGTGTGTCTGCCACTGGTTCCATCTTCATGGACAATGTCCGTGTGGCTCAAGACTCTCTATTACCGAAGTCAAAAGGTCTAGGATCTGCGTTCTCCTGTCTCAATTCCGCCAGGTTCGTATCTATTTCACCTCCTTAACACCCCTTCATCATAATAACCGCTCCATACCAGATACGGCATTTCATGGGGTGTTATGGGTGCACTTGAGGACTGTCTCGATCGTACACGAGCCTACGCACTCGAGAGGAAGCAATTCAAGCGCCCGCTAGCCTCTTTCCAACTCGTGCAGAAGAAACTCGCCGATGCACACACCGAGATTGCTCTCGGCCTTCAAGCCAGTTTGCAAGTTGGCCGTTTGAAGGATGAAGGCAAAGCTGCACCAGAGATGATCAGTCTGGTAAAGAGGAACAACTGTGGAAAGGCTTTGGAACACTCTAGGATCGTGCTCGACATCTTGGGTGGAAATGCCTCGTCGGATGAGTACCATGTTGGGAGACATGTTGCTAATTTGCAGGTGACGAACACTTACGAGGGAACTAATGTAAGTGGCTAAGATGTTTCTCCTATGTCCCATGTTGAATGACTGCTCATCGATGATTGCAGGATATCCACGCTTTGATTTTGGGCAAGGCTATCACTGATCTCCCGGCGTTCGCCAATTAGATTATCCTCGAAACACATACACTATGACCCACATTGGATATCGGGGTTGATACATGAAACATACAAGTTCATTTTTAGAATACATAATAAAGGAACGAAGAGTAACCAATCCACATTACACTCAATCCGAGTTCCCATTTCGGCCATTAAGCATCGGCATTCCTCATTGTCGGATCGATCCAAGGTAGACCGAGGATATCAAACACCTCTTTCTCGCTCTTCGGAAGGTATCGCCTCGTATCATGCCTTCGTGTTCTGCACAGGAAAGTCAGCTAGTTGAGCTGCAACGACGCTAGCTGCTCCACAACTTACAGTCCAACACTGTCAAACTTCATGCCCCTGCATACAGATATCGATTTTGAATTCCAGCCACAGCGGAACAATGACCACGTACTTTTCTTTCTTCGCCCAGAGGCGTAGGTCTCGTTGAAACATCTTTGATCCCGTCCTGTACATGCATGCTTAGGATCGAACCCTCGTTCTTCCCTCTCGCATTACTCACCATCCAATAACGGCGGTCCAGTACGTATCGGGAAGGGCGAAAATCAGGTCGAGGCGCCGATGCAAACGCTCGATCCCGGGTTTTGGTGGGAGCTTGAACACAGTCAGTGCTTTCTCGAGAGTGTCCCAGTGCTCTGTACGGAGAGCATTCAAAGAATGGAATCCTGAGAGGTCTGTAGACTAGTGAGTTTATGCGACAAGCCTAGAGACTCGAAATCTATACTCACGCATTACATGAGTTACAAGGCCTGCACATCGAAGGTTATTTCAGCAACGGGGACCTCGACCCATTGTAAGGGTGCAACCGCAACTAATACCTTTCTTATAGAGTCGGGCTGTTAAGCGCTTGCATAGTCCTGGTATGATATCCTTTCCGCGGATGGGGTCAGAGTGACTGATCACGATATCCACATCGTTGCTCTGAGGCTTTCCGCGCCTGTACCTATTAGTAGTTGGGTCAATCCTCGGTATCCAATTTAGTCGAGGAGAATGAAGAGAAAAACTCACCCGCCAACAATCGTACTCACGCAATCAGGCTGGAGATCCTCCAACTCTCTCATCACGACATCCCTAATCTCCTCAACCTCATCTCTCGGTATGGGTATATCGNAACTCCCCTCTCAGCGCCAAAGCAACCGGTACTGTGATATCAGGCGGTTTATCCCGAATCCTTGGAATTGGCTTTCCGTTAGGGGTGAAATTGTCTGGATCGTCGTCTAGCTGGGTGAGCAACGCATCGACTTCTGCTGGGGTTTTGGGCTGTGAATCCGGTGTGATGTCGTGGTACCGCTGGAGATCGGATATATTGCGCATACCCATATCGTAGAATTGACGAGCTTTGGCTGGGCCAATGCCGTAGATCGAGACGAAGGTAGAAAGAGCTTGGTAGCGCTCGGAAGCTAGGGTTGTCTGTGCTTCGGGGATGGAGCCTGTTTGTAGGTACTCCTCCACCTGGGACAAAGAATGTTCATAATGGAGGCAGGAAGAAGGGAGGTAACTTACTTTGAAAGCGATCTTGCCACCCATTCCAGGAAGTTTGGAGACGTCAGCTTCGAACGTCTCTTTAGTGATGACATTTGGATATGCTGCAAGTGAAACGGCTTCAAGAAAAGCGATGTAGCAACAGCAAGAAAGGGTCCTACATTTGATTATCTGAAACGCAAGAAGAAATGAGTTTAGTTTGGCATGAAGCACGGACGAGAAGGATGAGCTTACACCAATGGCTCTTTCATACGCGAGGGCGTTTCTTTCAAGACCTTCCATTTCCCTGTCTCGGCGGAGAATGCTAAGCTCCCTGGCAAGGCCTTCATTCGGACAGACCAGTGGGGAGGCTCTTTGGCATGCATATTTTGCACGCCAGTTTTGAAAGACCGTAGGGTCAGTTGGCCTTACAGCTATCAGAGGAGTGCCTCGACTCCTTTGAGAAGACGCGGGTTTCGGACTCGGAGAGTGCTCAGGGTCTGGGCAATGCTGAACTGTCTCTTCCTCCAGTTCAGGCAGTGCAGCGTAGTCTCCGCAAGGAAGAGGATGTCCTGCTTTCACGGATTCTCGAAGCCAATCTGGGGTCACAATAGCCTTTTGCCGCTATCCACTGGTGTATTAGGTAGAGGATGACGAAAAGACCAAGCTGAGTCTCACCGCAATGCTCCAATCGATGTGACGCTCTAACCTAGGCTTCATATGAACAGCAGTGACGACAATGTCTGCCTTCTTGGCGTCGGAGCAGAGCTCCATTTCCATGGCCTCAGTTTCTGGATGACTTGAGGCGAAGTCTTCCACAAGTTGGTACAGTTCGTTGATAGCATCTGGTGTCAGTTTGGCTTGAACAATATAGACTCTCAAGGGTCTGGCCTCGTCCTCTGAACTGGAGTCGGCTGCTGCCCCAGCTCCAGCCCGACTTCTTCGCCGTCTCTTCTTGGAACGCCTTGGGCTGCTACCTTCAAGGTCAGACTCGGAAGAGGTGTATAAAGAGACGTTGTCCGCTGGACGTCTTTTCGGGGCCATGACGGTGGAATTTGAGCTACATCTGTATATGTTTCCAACCTGCCTGTCAATACCAAACTTGAATCCATTGACGTCGATGCTGCTGAATTGCTTGCCCTTGTTAGGTATTGGAGCCGGGACCCGCTTATCATCATCTTATCTAAATGAGGCGGCTCCAGACCAGGGTGACAATCGATTGTCATGACCAACTCTGGTTCTCTGCGCCAATTGGTCATCGGTGTATACTCGGTGGCGGTGGCGACCGCCGACCGCAGCAGTTCGCGGTTAAGGTGTCCAGTGAAATTTGAGGGGATGAGGAGGACACCCTCTCTCCCTATGCGCCAATTTCCTTCAGATCTGGCTCATGCCGTTAGAATGCCGTATAAATCGGTTCGTAAGTGTGAGATATTCTGTCTGATGGATGGCATGGACACGAGCGCTCGAGACTAGAGCACTATTTAATCGTGGTGGCTATGATGAGGCAAGAATAAGCGTGAGAATTCGGAAACCCAGCAGAGTGTGACCTGCTCCGAGGGTATTTTGTAACAGCAACTCTGATATTGCCTTTATCCATCCTCCTTCCCTTCCTTCCCTGCCTGTCATCCGTAGACAATGGCCTCCTCCTCAGGATACGTCACAGAGGGCTTCACAAACCCTCCAAACTACTCCTTCCCTCACCACCGTCTCCAACGAGTCATGAAGGACTCTGCGAAGACGCCCGTCGTCCTCGTCGCTTGTGGCTCCTTCAGCCCAGTCACCTATCTGCATTTGCGCATGTTCGAGATGGCTAAGGACTATATTCGGCACAACACGGACTTTGAGATCGTTGGAGCCTATCTCAGTCCTGTCAGTGATATGTACAAGAAGCCAGGCCTCTTAAACTCTCGTCATCGGTGAGTCAGTTTCCTCGCACTGCGCGACTGCCATTGTTTCATTCTTTCGTCTACTTGCCGCAACCTATTCGTTCGTTGATTTGGTATCGTTCTATCGTCGTTCTTCCTCATTCGGCAGAACGAATTCCGTGCCGGATGGCGTGCTTACTCTTTGCTTCTGATTCTTACTGTACCATTTTTGGAGAAGTCGTTTGCTGACAATATGAGTTGTGTAGTGTGAATATGTGCAATCTTGCAGCTGAGGATTCTGGCAATTGGCTCATGGTTGACCCATGGGAAGCCTTTCAATCCTACCAACGGACTGCCATCGTGCTTGACCACTTTGACTATGAAGTCAACACAGTGCTAGGAGGCGTCCAAACAGAAGAGGGCGAGCATCGCTCTGTTCATGTCATGCTTCTCGCTGGGTCGGATCTCATCAGCACGATGAGCGAGCCGGGTGTATGGAGCTACTCTGATGTAAGGCTTCCTCCGCATCATCACCTCGGTTTTAGGCACTAAGCATTCTGGTTAACAGTTGGATCATATCCTGGGGAGATATGGAGTCTTCATTATCGAACGGGCAGGTTCCGGGATGGACCAGGCAACGGATAATCTTGCCAAGTGGCGGCACAACATCTACTTGATCAATCAACTCATCCAGAACGATGTTTCGAGCACAAAGGTTAGTGTGGCGTCACTCTACTATTCCAACTTCGCGCTTATCTTTTCCCAGGTTCGACTCTTCCTCCGCAGAGGACTTTCCGTCCGCTACCTGTTACCCAACACGGTAGTCGATTATATCGAGCAAAACGGTCTCTACCTCGATGAGACGGCTTCGAACTCGGCTACGGACAAGGGTAAAGAGCCTGCCAAGAAGGAACCTCCATCGCAATCTTCCCAACCACAAGCAACGCCCAGCGGCTGTTAGCACGTTTTTTTNCATCTAGCATAGACAGCCCACAACATGACCTAGGAATCGGCTAAACAATCCTATAGGGGACAGATACCTTTCAATACTTATCCACCCCATGACTTGCGAAGTTCCGGCGAACCCGGGTTGGCAAAGGAGGAACTCTTTGGCCCTGCCATTAATCAAACCTAAGACAAGTGCGTTTATCTGAACCTAAAACCAGTGTATTATTCCCAGCCCCCATCGCGAAGGACGGCCGCTCTCCCTGTGTCTGGTCTGCATGTATCGGCGATTGTATCATTTACTTTCTTTTTTGTATGTACGGTGATTCGTGGAGTCGTATTTCCCCCACCAGGATGTCATTGGAAATTTCATTTTGTTCTTACCTACCAATGACTAGTGACTGCTGGTTTGTCCGGTTGGTCTATGTAGACCCACCGGGAGGATCAGAAAGCCCCTATTCACGGGTTAGTATTTAGGGCAGGTCGAACCGCATTGCGCATCATTCATGACGCGAGTCCGCAATGTCCTCCTCTCCTGCTCACTGGTGGCCCTGACGGGGTCACCGCTGCTTTTCGCGATTCCCTCGTTCTCCACGGATACACACCGGTGACTAGTATCAATGAATACAATTACTTATTCACCTCGGAGCTTTTTTNCGACGCGACTGCGTCATGCCTTTTCATCTTGAAAAACTCGAAAAGCGGAAAGATCAGCTGCGACGACAGTGACAGCGAATACGACTCGGGCAGGCATTGCTGCCGCTGCTTGGCTTTGAACTGTCGGTGCCGTCACTTCCCGTCACTTCCAGGTGCTGAATTGAATTCTCAATACAGTTCCAGTCATCCTCAACGGTAGTACCGTTTCCTTCTATTGGGGTGATGTACCTTCACCATGTGCACTGTGGCTGCTTTGGAAGCAACCTTTCCCGCTTTTATGCACAAAGTGACTTTGGTGCTCGAGACCTTCGTATTTGGATCGCCGTCTCGTAAACGGAGATCATAACAACGATGCAAAGGAACTCGCTACGTTACTGCTCATGGAGCTCTGTTCTCGAACCTGGTGCGCTTCATATTCTTCCTGAGCGGTGAGGCTGTCTTGCGACCTCTGCTTTGTATGATAGCATCTTCGACCAGGGCAACCATCAAGATTAATCACTGGAAGGAACCTTACTCAAGACAGGATAGGCCATGAACTGAGGCAGCTATCAAAGAACGCGTCTTTGGCGATAAAATCTATCCTTTCGACGCCCTCGTTTGCCGGACACCAACCTTAACCCTACAAACCTGTGGCAAGTGTCAAGAGGATCCGCAACGGACGGTACGAGTCCGGCCTTCTGCGCACGCATGGAGCGCGCTATGAGATTCAGTTGTCGCAGAGTCCCTTCAGTATAAATAGTTATCGACAAGGTGCACCGCTTTCCTTCTTTTGAATAGTTAGACTTTGGATCCCCGCGGTTTACATACTTATTTGCCGTTCCAGAGTCGACGAGCGATCACTTGACGCATTGTCAGAGGACTAAGGACTCCGAATTGCCCGCCTCAACTGGAACGCCCACATACTACACCACACATATAGGTTAGCTCGGCGGTGCCATGCCTTGGCATTGGACAAACTGCCATGTGGAGAAGCTGAGGTTCCGAACTCCCTGCATTTCAAGCTTGCAGGATCCCATTCAGGCCCATTAGTATGGTGCACCCTATTCTTTCAATGCCCAGGCACCAGTGGAGATTGACACTGTTCCAGAGACGAGCGATCACTTGACGCGTTGTGGGAAGGCTAAGGACTCCGAATTGCCCGCCTCAATTGTTCTTTCTTGGAAGGCGCACCCACAACATCACACATATAGGTCAACTCGGCGGTGTCGTGCCTGGGCATTGGACAAACTGCCATGTGGAGAAGCTGAGGCTCCGAACTCCTTACATGTAGGATTTGCAGGATCCCATTCAGGTCCATTACACCCTATTCCTTCGGAGCCCAGGCACCGGCGAAGACAGATACTGCTTTCGGGGGGTTCCAATATAAACCACGTAAATCATTTCTGTGCTTCTTGTGCTCAATCACCTCACCTCCCCCACCCCAGCAATGTCGTCCACGGATTTGAAGGAGAAGGAGCAGACCCCATCGACCGCCTCAATCGGCAAGGTTGAAGGAGCCACCAAGGAGGTGGACCCTGCCTTTGAGCGACGTACCATGTATGAAAAAATCTTCGACAACACGCTCAAGTTCGTACTGACCTTCCTCCTCCATAGGCTATGGATCGACGTCCGAATCCTGCCAATCCTAGCTTTGGTGAACTCCTTCGCCTTTATTGACCGAATCAACTTAGGCGCTGCATATGCTGCCGGTATGGGCAAAGACTTGGTGGGCGTCTACTGTGCCTGTTTTGTGGGTCCAGTTGCTGACATTCTGTAGCAATTGACAGTTGGGTCTCGATACAGCTTGGTAACCTGCCTCTTCTTCGTTCCCTATATCATCTTGTGCGTCTAATCGTGCCAGCATTCTTGCAACAACAAATGTGCTGACTTTGCATCTATAGCCAATTGCCTGGCAACTTCGTCCTCCGACGTGTGGGTGTGCGGAACTGGCTCACGTTTCTCGTGGCCGCATTTGGCTCCATTCAACTTGGCATGGGCTTTTCCAAAGACTGGGTTGACGTCCTCATCACCCGTATGTGGCTGGGAGTTTTCGAGGCAAGTCCCAGCGCTTATACATCGTAAAGTTTTCGCTGACGATTGTCTTATACCATAGGCCCCATTCTTCCCAGCGCTTCTATGGATCATTGCTTCCTGGTATAAGCGCCATGAGGTTCAAAAGAGGTATTTTAGCTTTGCCCGTGTGTGCCGACAAACAAAGATCTAACCTGTGGATAGGTTGGCAGTGTTCTGCCTGATCACCGTTACCGCAAGCGGTTTGAGCCCACTCTTGGCGTATGGCCTCACCCTCCTTAACGGCAAACGGGGCCTCGCCGGATGGAGATGGATTTTCGTAAGCCTTAATTCGGGTGTAGGCGCGTAAACATGCTAAAACCAGTTTTCCAGATCGTCGAGGGTGCTATTACCTTGTTCTTAGCTGTTATCTGCTTCCTTTTCATTCCAGCGTTCCCTGAGGAAAACAACTTTCTCACCAAGGAGCAAACTGAACTTGTTATTCGTCGCGTTAACGAAGATCGCGGTGACGCACTCCCCGATGAAATCACTTACAAGAAGATTTTGACTCACCTTTGCGACTGGACCCTCTGGGCTTACGGCCTGATGTTCATGTGCACTGCGATGCCTGCCTGTATGTTTGCCTGCTAGCAATGTTCTGTCCCGAAACTCACGTTCTATTCGCCACTAGACGTTCAGAGCTACTTCGTGCCGATTATTTTGACTGGCATGGGTTATAGCCCTCGGGACGCGCTTCTTCGGGTAAGTGTTGTGAATCTAGGAAAGCAATTAACGTAATTAATGATAACCTTCAACATAGACCGCTCCCCTCTATGGCCCTGCAATTCCTGTGACAATGCTGGTGGCATATTACTCTGACAAGTACAGGCACCGATCCAGCTTCATTCTCGTCTGCAGCTTGGTCTGCTTGCTGGGATGTGCTCTCGTTGCATGGCATCCTAACAACAACGTCAGATACTTCGGTGGGTTACTGTTGACCCTTACTTTCATACATTTAAGCTTATTCATCTTCTGTTGAAAGCTTGCTTCCTGATCAACTCTGGTAACTCTGGCACTGTCTCAACCGCTTTCGCGTACTCCGCCAATAATGTCGTCTCCCACAGCAAGCGGTAAGTCAAAGCCGATTTTCCTCACCCTCTCCTCGACATTCATAATTCTCCCTCCAGATCGGTCCAGACTGCGTTGACTATTTCGCTGGGCGGCTTGGGCGGTATCCTTGCGGCCACTTGCTTCCGTGCCGTTGACTATCCCCGCTACATCCCTGGCCTCTCTGCCACTCTTGCCTCTCAAGGTCTCCTTTTCATCCTCCTTACAGCACTCACTATCCGCCATTACCGCAAGAATAAGCAGATGCGAGAAGGAAAGCTGTCTGAGCCTCTTGAAGGTACACCAGGATTCTACTACACGCTCTAGTTGTCTGTACAAAGTACTTGTTCGATGTCTTACTGTTTTCAATTTGTTTTGGGGCAATGACCGGGTTCTCTAAACACCAAAGCTATTCCTTCATGGGCGTCTCCCTGCCTATAACTTCACCAGTTGGCACGGTTGGGAAGTAGACTCGAACCAGTCTCTTTTTCGGTGCAGTCCGAGAGCGTAGAAGGCAAAACAAACAGTGCGCATAGTGATAGTACGTCATTGTGAGTACTTGACCTTCACTTACGATAACGGATGGTTTCGAGCCGTCTAGTTGGGAAGACAGTTTTTGATAATATATTCTTTGGTTCATATACTCCCCGATCCTAAGTTTCGATACAGTAAACACATCGGAAAGCAGAACCGAGGGCTCAGGGGTTAACGTTACCTTGATATGTTACTGTACATGTTCATCCGGCGGACTTCTGCTCCCGGTTCATGTGAGATACTGGAGGCCAGGAGCATAGGGCACCGCCAATCAGCTGGGACAACCTTGAAGTCAATAATTTAATTTCGAATTGAGGGCTGCAAGGCAAAGCCTTTGTACCGGAGCCTGGGGAGTGGACGATGGCAGTGGCGTACACGATTCCGACTGCTTGAAGCCTGGAGGTAGGCCACGGGGCAAAGAGAAATGTAACTCGCCCATTTGTCTGAGGTCTGAGGGGAGAGGGTGCGGTTCGGTTTGAAATCCTCGAACCTCAGGCAGCCTTCGAACCAGCCTCGCTCCAGCCCCGAGGAAAGGCTGGCGGAAGACGAGTATTTGTCTCTTGAGTGCCAGATGTGAAAACTGTCGTCCACAGAAAATTCTTTGAGCAGTTGGTCATTGTCTGCAAATATTCGATTTTAGATTTCAGACCTTGGACGAATAACAGCAAGGCAAAAACGCAGTCAGAAGCAGTGGGCGGTCGGAGGTTTGGTTTGAGTCGGATTCGCCGGCCGGAGGTCCTTGATGTGGCTTGACTCCATCCCTCCTCGAAGTCCTCGCCTGGAAATTTGCGACGCCCAAACTTTCTGAAAACCTCGCGCAGTGTCTCTCTCATCCATATTGCTTCATGCTTCAATCCTTTCATGACCCGGTAGCTGCCAAAATATCTTTTGTAGCAATTTCTTGACGGGCGGTCAGGGCTATGTTTCCTGTTTGTAGTCAGAGCCAACCAGCAGCCAAGGTGAGGCCTTCGAGTCAGAACTTCTAGGGAGTGTCAAAGAAAACAGACAATAGAGTCAGATACACTGGGGTTGAGGACGGGGTGGGGAGTCGGTACCTAATATTCGAGCCTCGTGGAGTCAGCAGTCACTTGAAAACAGCGTCAGTCAGGTCAAGCATCCTCCTCCGTCATTTATCCTGCGGCTGACACCACACTGGCATTCCTCGGTTTGCTATAGTCCAGGTCTCGAAGCTCTATCGGCAGCAAGAACAACCCACCCTACTCAATCTCGCGTGGGCGTTGCTGCCAGTGATCGCGGCGACTCGAAAAGCTTTTTGTCATTTCATCGACACTGGCTAGTAACTCTTCAAGACGGCAGGAATTGCGATGCGAACGTGGAAACAAGGAATTAAACGGCTACGACCGCCAACAGCAGCTCGTGCGGAGGAACAATGGACTGTTAGGAGGAACGGTGAAGAAGCAGTCAGCTTTCCAGGCCTTCGAGAAAAAGAGACTCAACCTCCGCCGTTGTTCGACTTGCCTTTACTCCCCAACAGACATGAACACGTCTGCCAAACCGTACACCACTCCTTCCTACAACCATCCTCAGAGACCATCGCCCCAATGACCATCTCAAGATGGTTGACAATGACCGGGACCAATAGTTGCGGGCTGCCCGCCGCTCGGCCTGAAAGACCATTCCCAAAGATCACTCCAAGATGGTCAACAATAACTAGGACCAATAGTTGCAGGCTGCCCGTCGCCCGGCCTGATTCCAGAGGTTCTGCGAGCCTCCTGGTTCACGCTATTCACTCCTTGGCGATTACTGCCATTCTGGAAACCCGACGCGCGCAGTCGCGAGCCTCGACACATTCCCCTGGACTTTGTCGAGTGCCCCGCTGCACCTTCACTCGATTCAGATAACCACGACGGGGCACGGGATTCGAGGTTGTCAACGCAAGCCAATCATCCTGCCTGTGCAAGCTTGCCGGCTCAGCGCACCGAAAGCACAAGGAAATTGGCCATAGTATCCTGAACCAAACGCTCCGCAGTAGGAAGCCACGATCGCTGCTCCTAGTGGGCAGCTGGTTTTCAGCCTCCAGTGCTAGGCTTCCCTTTTCAGGTATCGATCAGGATCTGCGGAGAGCGGCTCTCGGCCCCACCTCCTTCCTACGGATCTGCTAGTACGGTGCAAATCTTTTCAACAACGCCAAAAGGGAAAAGCGTACGGAATGCCAAATACCGCTCGATGGGACGGTGCAGGCCCACGCGGGTTCGCCGTTGTGAACTGCGGTTGTTTCATCGCACAACCCTATGTGCCGAATAGCCTCGCCCCGATGGGCCGCCTTCGAAGACCAGAGAAACCCTTCGCTCCACGAAATCATCGCGAGAATCCATCGTCTAACAAGAAGATGAATTTACCGCTACCAGGATTGGGCGGAATCTGCATCGAAACGGAGACAAGTGCCCGCCACGGGAAATAGTGGTCATGGACTTGCTTCGAAGGATAACAGCAGCCGGATGATGTTGCCCAGAGAATATACCGGCCACAAAACAAGCGCCCGCCACGAAGGGACAAAGTCGACGGCGGAACAGCGTGGACCGTCATACAGGTCTTCTTTGGAGAAATGGCGGGCAAATTATCCCCAGTTCTTCGTGTCGACGGCAGCCTAGTGGGATGGTTCCGTGTTGAGACAGAGCAAGGCTCTGGCCTTGAGAGGGGGACAAAGTTTCCAGGGATTGGGACGGAGGTCCTTTGGTGGAATCAATTTGTTCTGCTACGACTGGTCGTTACTTCATGGATCCTTCATCACAGTCGCGGGTTTCTGACGTATTGTCGGAAGTGAATGGTCCCCAAGCAGTTCAGTTGGGGAGGAGAGTGGACGTGCTGGTTGATCCAGAGGCGAGGGTTGGGTCAGAGCACCCACGTTGCAGCGGTGTTTTGGAAGGAGAGCTGGGATATTCATAGTCTTCGTGGTGTAGGGTGTCCTGTGGTCTATGGGCGGGATGAATAAGGAAAAGGAGGATGGATACCGGCACATACCAGTCATCCCTGCTGGCCCACTTCGTTCAATCGGCGCTCCCGTTGTTCTACAAATCCGATCCCTTGCCATCTTCTCTAGCCTTCCTGCCTTGACTGGTCTCCTGGATCTTCGCGGGTTGAGCAAACCTACGACTCCGACCTTCCCCCGAGTTTCGTGGGCGATGAAAGACACAGTAACGTCTTCAAGAATGAAAAGCAGGCACTCACCCACGCATCGCGGCCTCAGCAGCCCTGCGAGGAAAAACGAGCAGTAACCCCGCCATATCCTGTTCAAGCTTGTCCTCACACTCTCCAAGTCTTGGGTTATCCTGCTAATTACAGCAGTTGGCCGTGGTTTGCGTTCCGTTTCCCATCCTGGACCGTGGAATATCCTCCTCCTGGTCGGGTAGCAATAAAACATTGACAGGTAAGCCTTCGATCCTGATGGACCGCCGGCGAAATATTAATATTTTGAGGTTTTTGGCCGATTGTTGACGGATCGGCCAACCTCCCTGCGATCGTAGGGTTGTCTTCCTGTGTTTGGTCACCTCGATATTCGCAGTATATCTTGGGTTTTCCTTAATTCACTCTAGCAGTGCAAGAGCCACCACTCCTGCTGCTCAACCGACTCTAGTCGGTGGCAGCCTTACCCCACCCTCGCCTGGGCCAGGAAAAGACTACAGTACTGGCTACGTATATCCAACCTTGCCTGACGACATGTCCATGAGAGACACCCAATACACGCAGGCTGCGGCTCAGGCGATGGCTCCCTGTCCAGCTCCTCCCCCACCGCCACCACAACGTATTTTGCGAACAAAAGGACCGTCAAGGTTCATTTACACGACGTCCTTCCCGGCACTCGAATACGCTTCGGGCTCTGAAGACGAAACACGCTTGAGACGAGAATTGGAGCGCCTCTGTGCTGCCTATCCGTACCATACCCTGCGTCAGCGTGCAGCAGAGGAGGAAGATGAGGCTGATGAAGAGTATGGTAGCAGTAGCAACTTGGTCCTGGGACGTCATAATCGTGGACTTGGTGGCAGGCCTCGTCGTACTGGTTTTAAGTTGGTGCGTCCAGTTTGCTGGGCTCATAATCAGATTGAAGACGTACTCTGACATCTTGCTCCTTTCTCTTTGCTGTTGTGGCTTCAGCTCTTCCGCAAGTTCGTTCGGCGACTCAGAACCTTCGAACGCGCCGTTGTGAATGTGATTTGCTGCAAGGCAAGCGCTTAAATCAATTAATGAATTCCCAGCACACAAATCCAAACCGACTTCGACTTCAACTTCGACTTCGCATATGCTTTTTTTTTCTTGAAGTTCGTCGACATTGCATATTGAAGACCACGGCGAGGTCTTCCACACCAATACACCCTAGAGGAGCATCGGTCGGTACCACTGCTTCATTACACGGTCTTCTTGCCAAGCATTGGCGGGCTTCCTAGAGGTCCACAGCTTGAGGTACAGAAGCTTGAGGCAGACACAGCGTTCATACGATACAACCTATGCACCACACCTTCGTGCTATGTTCTCTTGGCATTTATAGGCTTTCCATTCGTTTTTCGGATCGCTGGATATGTTCGTTTACTCACTAATCACGGACTTGCTTGACGAAGACTTGACTTAGATACCGATTGTTCTTGTAATGCTGTATATGTAGATATTATTGAGGGTCTTGTCTCTTCTAGGGCCCGGCACCTTGAAGACTCGCTGAAATCGTTGAAACTTGATGGAATTCGTGATTGCTGAGCTCAGTTGATGCACTCGTCAAGGTATGGATAGCCGAAACACGGTATATTCTGTCAATAAGGTAATGGAAGCTGTAAGGGCAACGAAAGAGGGCAAGAAACACGCAAAACGAGCAAATCCGTAAAGTGGAGCACAGTCAGAGGTCGTAGAAGGAAAGCGGCGGGAAGGAAGAAAGAAAATTGCGGGGTTGACCTGGGGTAACGCGTCAAGACATGTGTCCTTTATAGCATGCATGTTGACTCATTAACGAGACCGACAGGATGGCTAGATTGCGGTGGGGTCGGGACCACGTGGGCGCGTCACATCCTTGACGTGCGTGGGAAGGTTGCAGCGTCGGGGCGCCAGGCCACGTGGGGTACCTAGGTACGTCTCCCGTTTGCCATGATTGATCTGGTTCCGACTTGGTCTGACTGGCGCTAACTGACGTTTTTACTGAGGCTGACAGCGAATACATACGACTCGGGCAGGCATTGCTGCCGCTACTTGTCTTTGAACTGTACCCGGGGCACCCTGGTGCCGTCACTTCCAGGCGCTAGATTGAATTCTCAACCCAGTTCTAGTCATCCTCATCGGTAGTACCGTTTCCTTCTATTGGGGCGATGTATCTTCACCATGTGCACCATGGCTGCTTTGGAAGCAACCTTTCCCGCTTCTATGCACAAAACGACCTTGCTGCCCGAGACCTTCGCATTTGGATCGCCGTCTCGTAAACGGAGATCATAACAGCGATGTAAATGAAGTCGCTACTGCACATGGAACTCCGTTGTCGAATCTGGTGCGTTTCGTATTCTTCCTGAGCGGTGAGGCTGTCTTACGACTTCTGCTTCATACGATAGTACCTCCGACCAGGGCAACCATCAAGATTTAACACGAAATAAATTTGGAAGTAGCCTTACTCGAGACAGGATAGGCCATGAATAGAGGCAGGTATTAAAGAACGCGTCTTTGGCGGTAAAATCTGTCCTTTCGACGTCCTGTTTCGCCAGACACCAACCTCTACCTTACAAACCACGATGGCGAGTGGACAGACTGGGCTGATAGAAGAGGTCGGGCTTGACCAACCCGAAGACTCTGGCTCTACTGTCCCATTGTCCGCAACCGACGATCAAGAAAGGCGGTTTGTCGTAAGCACCCTGTATGCCCGACTCTGACTGTCAAACTCGACCAGCCAACGCTAACAGATCTGATTCACACGCATAGTCGGCGCGTTGACCTCTGCATTCTGCCCCTTCTCGGGGCACTGTACGCTGTGTGCGTCGTTGACCGCGGCAACCTAGGCCTGGCTCGTGTAGCGGGCATGGACCACGACCTGGTGCGTTTGCTTTCGAATACCACGTTCATGAATTTTCCTTTGAGCTGAATAACATCGTTAGAAACTCAGCGTTGGGGCTCGATACAGCATCGTATCGTGCCTGTATTTTGTCCCTTACATCCTTCTGTCAGTCACCACCCACTTCGATATATCCCCGCTCAACCCGCGGATGTTGACATTTATGTTTAAATACAGCCAGCTGCCAAGTAACATTCTGCTCCGAAGATTCGGGGTGTCCAACTGGCTAGCTTTTTGTGTTATATCCTGGGGTGGTGTTCAATTGGCCATGGGGTTCGTCCCGTCTTGGGAGTATCTCGCTCTCTGCCGGATGCTGCTTGGCGCTCTGGAGGTGCGTCAGACCCTTGTCCCTCCCGAACTCAGGGGTCTGGGCGCTAACCTATTTATTCTCGCTTAGGCCGGCTTCTTTCCAGGACTTGTCTTTATCATCACCACCTGGTAGGTAAAAATATATGTATTGGAATTGAACGCAGACTTAGCTGCGGGCAGGTACATTCGCCATGAGGTTCAACAGCGGTAAGCGACTTCCCCATTCATTTCCGTTGCCTCAACAGCTGACCTTTCCAATTTATTCTGCGCTCTAGGCTGGCTGCATTTTACATTTTTTNCTGTCGTGGTTGGAGGCTTCAGTGCGATCTTCGCTTATCTTCTGACCCTCCTATCTGGACAACGGGGGATTGCGGGGTGGCGATGGATATTTGTAAGTTAAGCCATACTGGTGGTGCTTCTACATTGGTTTCTATTCATTTATTCAAAAAATCCCTGTTTTGAATGTCTACAGATCGTCGAGGGCGCTCTTACAATCGCTCTGGGTTTGACAGCATGGCTTTTCATCCCAGATTTTCCAGACCAAAACCGGTTCCTCACTCAAGAGCAAACGGAGCTCGTCCTGGCTCGTGTCGAGAAAGATCGAGGAGATTCTGTTCCAGATTCGTTCACAGTAGCCAAAGTCGTTCGCCACCTTTCTGATTGGAAGATATGGATCTTCGGTGCGTGTAGAAGGGTTTTATGTGTGCATATTAAAACTCTAAACGGCAATGCACAGGCCTCATGTACTTTTGCACCACTGTGCCGGCGTACGCCATCAGGTAGGCTCGATATGTATGTAGGTCCTGCGGACATCACTGACTAGATTGGATGAGCCTAGCTTTTTCGTGACCAATATTTTGCTGGGTATGGGATGGAGCATGAGCGCTGCGCTATTGCTGGTATGGAATGACCCCGAGCTTTCTAATTCAGTATTTTCTGAGTTTTCATTCTTATCGCAGAGCGCGCCCCCNATACATCTTTGCGGTTTGTGTATATTTTGCCTGTGGATGAATAGCAACGCTAATCATGACACATGGTGCATACAGGCTATAAGCATTATGACATTCGCATGGCTGTCGGACCGCTATCAGCAACGCGCTTTGACAATCGCAATTCAAGCTTGCGCCACGATTGTTGGATGCGTTCTGACCGGGTTCTGCCCGGCTCCGACCTGGAAGTATGTTGGTACGTGAAACTGGTTGCCTTACCTCGTCACACTTTGACAAGGGAAACGCAGGAATCTTCCTCAGCAATGCTGGGTCGGGAGGTTGCATTCCCGGAATCCTGGCTTATGTGGGTCCACTCGGTGCCAGTGGCGGTTGATAGAACTAACATAGTCACGCAGTCATCCAACAACGTCGTGTCCTACACCAAGCGCGGGGTAACCACTGCAGTGGTTGTGTCATTTGGTGGAATAGGTGGTATTTTTGCTACGACCATCTTTCGCCAATCAGATGCCCCTCACTACATGCCAGGCATTTATGCGACAATCGGGTGTCAGCTCGTGCTTCTGGCGTCGCTTGCTGTAACGACTTTTCACTTCAAGGCGCAGAACCGAGAAGTCCAGAAGGCTCCTTCGGAAGGAAAACCTGGATTCGTGTACACCTTGTAGAACCCTACCTACCGCTTTCGATACAGCTTCCACTCCATCTCCCTTCATTGAAACCTCGTGTCCAGACGATCCGCTACGTACGGTACGAGTCCTGCCCTTCTGTGCACGCATTTAGCATTGTGTGCGCGCTAAGAGATTCATTTGTCACGGAGTCCCTTCAGTACAAACAGCTATGGACAAGGTGCACCGATTTCCTGGTGCCTTCTTTTGAATAGTTAGACTTTGGATACCCGCGATTTACATACTTATTTGCCGTTCCAGAGTAGACGAGCGATCACTTGACGCATTGCTGAAAAGCTAAGTGGGCTCCGCATGTTCAATTGCCGGTACCTCAATCTTTTTTTTTNCTTGGAACACACCTACAGCACCACACACACATAGTTCAACTAGGCGATGCCGTGCCTAGGCATTGGAGAAACTGCCAAGTGGAGAAGGTGAGGAACACCTTACATGTAAAGTTTGCAGGGTCCCATTCAGGCCCACTAGTCTGGTGCACCCTATTCTTTCAAAGCCCAGGCACCAGTGGAGATAGATACTGGTTACGCGACTCCTTACTAAAGACAAGAGGAAACCAAGAGAGCATGTGGTCGCAACATGAGCTGGCAGTCGTCGATGCGATTTTGTAGCGAACATCTGACATGTAAAGGCGCACTGTATTCCTCTCAACCTTAACTTTCAAGTGATCCTAGAGCTGCCGACCCTCAGTGCTGGTGCAGAACTGATGTTGCTGTGAAGGTTGAGAGGGAATAGATCCCGGCTGCGATTTGCAAGGGCTTGCCAAAAGGAGTTTAGCCCCGAAGCTAAGCAAGACGGAATCAAATATGTGCTTTTTCTCACTACCCACCGGAGCCCTGGCTAGGCTCCCGGATGCCCGTGAGGTGTGCCTGGTGGCACTTCCCGTGCTCTGGGCCTCTTCAGTTCATTGAAGGTGTGTTCATTTTCAACGTGAATGGATCGGTTTTAAGCTCCTTCATTTTCTGCTAAGCGCATCTTGTAGCAGACCAATTGAGACAATTCAGTTCAGGGCTGTTCAAGCCCAAACGTTCCAATCGCATTCCGGAGGTACGGGAGCATTTGAACTCCTTCTGTCGAACTGTCAATCAAACCATTCCGCCAATTTGGGTGGATGCCGTTTGACTGTCTAATCGTGATTTGGTGACACGCTCAGGGCTTGTTTTCGGGAGGTTCCAATATAAACCATGTAATCATTTCCATGTTTCTTGTGCTTGATCACCTCTCCTCCCCGCCCCCAGCAATGTCGTCCACGGATTTGAAGGAGAAGGAGCAGACCCCATCGGCCGCCTCAATCGACAAGGTTGAAGGGGCCACCAATGAGGTAGACCCTGCCTTTGAGCGCCGTACCATGTATGAAAGATTTTCCAACAACACGCCCAAGTTCGTACTGACCTTCCTCTTCCAAGGCTATGGGTCGACTTCCGAATCCTGCCAGTCCTAGCTTTGGTGTACTCGTTCGCCCTTATTGACCGAATCAACTTGGGCGCTGCATACGCTGCCGGAATGGGCAAAGACTTGGTAGGTATCTACTGTGCCTGTTTTGTGGGTCCAGTTGCTGACATTCTGTAGCAATTGACAATTGGGTCTCGATACAGCTTGGTAGCCTGCCTCTACTTCGTTCCCTACATCATCTTGTGCGTCCAATTATGCCAGCATTCTCGCAATAACAAATGTGCTGACTTTGCGTTCATAGCCAATTGCCTGGCAACCTCGTCCTCCGACGTGTAGGTGTGCGGAACTGGCTTACGTTCCTCGTGGTCGCATGGGGCGCCGTTCAACTTGGCATGGGCTTTTCCAAAGACTGGATCGACCTCCTCATCACCCGTATCTGGCTGGGAGTTTTCGAGGTAAGTCTCAGCGCTAATACATAAAGTTTTCGCTGACGATTGCCTGATACCATAGGCCCCATTCTTCCCATCGCTTCTATGGATTATTGCTGCCTGGTATAAACGCCATGAGGTTCAAAAGAGGTAGGTTCGCTTTGTCTATGCGTCCACAAAGCTCTAACTTGTTGACAGGATGGCGGCGTTCTACCTGATCTCCGTTACCGCAAGTGGTTTGAGCCCGCTCTTGGCATATGGTCTCTCCCTCCTTAACGGCAAACAGGGCCTCGCCGGATGGAGATGGGTTTTCGTAAGCCTTAATTCGGGTGTAGGCGCGTAAACATGCTAAAACTGGTTTTCCAGATCGTCGAGGGTGCTATCACCTTGTTCTTGGCTGTTGTCTGCTTCCTTTTCATTCCAGCGTTCCCTGAGGAAAACAACTTCCTCACCAAGGAGCAAACTGAACTTGTTGTTCGTCGCGTTAACGAAGATCGCGGTGACGCACTCCCCGATGAAATCACTTTCAAGAAGGTTTTGACTCACCTTTCCGACTGGACCCTCTGGGCTTACGGCCTGATGTTCATGTGCACTGCGATGCCTAACTGTATGTTTGCCTGCTAGCAGTGTTCTGTCCCGAAACTCACGTTCTATTCGCAACTAGACGTCCAGAGCTACTTCGTGCCGATTATTTTGACTGGCATGGGTTATAACTCTCGGGACGCCCTTCTTCGGGTAGGTATTGAATCCAGGAAAGCGATTAACGTGATTATTGATGATCTTTAACATAGTCCGCTCCCCCATATGGCCCCGCAATTCCTGTAACAATGCTGGTGGCATATCTCTCCGACAAGTACAGGCACCGCGCCAGCTTCATTCTCATCTGCAGCTTGGTCTGCTTGCTGGGATGTGCTCTCGTTGCATGGCATCCTAACAACAACGTCAGATACTTCGGTAGGTCGCAGTCGTTCCTTACTTTCATACATTGAAGCTTAGCCACCTTTTCAAAGGTTGCTTCCTGATCAACTCTGGTAACTCTGGCACTATCCCAACCGTTCTCGCGTACTCCGCCAACAATGTCGTCTCCCACAGCAAGCGGTAAGTAAAGGCCGACCTTTCTCACTCTCTCCTCGACACTCATAATTCTTCCCTCTCCAGATCAGTCCAGACTGCGTTGACTGTTTCGCTGGGCGCCTTCGGCGGTATCCTTGCGGCCACTTGCTTCCGTGCTGTTGACTATCCCCGCTACATCCCTGGCCTCTCTGCCACTCTTGGCTCCCAGGGTCTCCTTTTCGTCCTCCTCACAGCAGTCACTATCCGCCATTACCACAAGAATAAGCAGATGCGAGAAGGGAAGCTGTCTGAGCCCCTTGAAGGTACACCAGGGTTCTATTACACGCTCTAGTTGTCTGTATAAAAATATTTGTTCGATGTCTTACTGTTGTCGATTTGTTTTGGGGCAATGGATGGGATATATATGCGGCACCATCTTGTAATCTAGGGAAATAATTTTTTAAATACCAAAGCTATTCCTCGGCCGTCTCCCTCCCTATGAACTTGAGCAACGGCAGCGTAACTGGTATATGTTGCTAGTGCTAGGCATGAATTCACTGGTTGGCACTGTAGGCAAATAGACTCAAACCAGTCTCTTTTTCGGTGCAGTCCGAAGGGCGTAGAAGACAAAAAAAAAATACGGATAGTGATAGTAATTGGTATTGTGAGCACTTCAACTTCACTTACGATAGCGGGTGGTTTCGAGCCTAGTTGGGAAGACAATTTTGATAATCTACTCCTTGTCTATCCAAATACCCCCGATCCCAGGAGTCGATACAGTAAATACATCGGAAAGCAGAATCGAGGCTCAGGGTTAACGTTACCTTGATATGTTACTGTACATCCGGAGAACTTCTGCTCCCGGTTCATGTGAGGGTACTGAAGGCCAGTCAGCTGGACCAACCTCGAGTTCATTAATTTTGAGCCGAAGACTCCAAGGCAAACCCCTTGTACCGGAGCACGGGAGTGGACGATGGCAGCGGCGTACATGATTTCGATTGCTAGAAGCTTGGAGGTAGGCCACAGGGCATGGAGGAATGTAGCTTGCCCATTCGTCTGAGCGGAGATGAGGCGGTTCGGTTTGAAATCCTCGAACCTCAGGCAGCCTTCGAATCGGTCTCGCTCCGGCCCCGAGAAAAGGTGGGCGGAAGACGAGTATCTGTATTTCGAGCGCCATATGTGAAACCTGCCGGCCTCAGAAAATTCTTTGAGCAGCTGGTAGATATCTGCAAAGATTGGACTTCCAGATTTCAGACTTTGGATAATAACAGCAAGACAGAAACGCAGTCAGAAGCAGTGGGCGGTCGGAGGTTTGGTTTGAGTCGGATTCGCCGGCCGGAAGTCCTTGATCTGGCTTGACTCCATTCCTCCTCGAAGTCCTGGCCTGGAAATTGGCAACGCCCAAACTTTCTGGAAACCTCGCGCAGTGTCCTTCTCACCCATATTTCTTCATGCTTCAATCCTTTCATGACCCGGTGGCTGCCATAATATCTTTTGTGGCAGTTTCTTGGCGGGCGGTCAGGGCTAGGTTCTTGTTTGTAGTCGGAAGCAACCAACAACCAAGATGAGGCTTCCGAGCCAGAACTTCCATAGCGTGTCGAAGAAACCAGACAAAGGAGTCAGATACACTGGGGGTGAGGATGGGGTGGGGAGTCGGTACCCTGTATTCTAGCCTCGTGGAGTCAGCAGCCACTTGAAAACAGTGTCAGTCAGGTCAACCATCCTCCTCCGTCATTGATCCTGCAGCTGATACCACACTGGCATTCCTTGGTTTGCTATAGTCCAGGTCTTGAAGTTCCATCGGTAGCAAGAACAACCCACCCTACTCAATCTCGTGTTCGCGTTACTGCCCGTGATCGCGACTCGAAAGCTTTTTATCATTTCATCGACACTGGCTAGTTTCAAGACGGCAGGAATTGCAATGCGAATGTGAATCCAGGGCATTAAATGGCCACGACAGCCCACAGCAGCGCGTGCAGAAAAACAATGAACTGTTAGGAGAGACGGTGAAGAAACAGTCAGCCTTCCAGGCCCTCGAGAAAAACAGGACTCAACGTCCACAGTTGACCGACTTGCCTTGGCTCTCCAACACACATAAACACGTCTGCCAAACCATACACCACCCCTACCCACAACCATCCCCAAAGACCACCCCAAACACCAAGATGGTCAACAATAACTGGGGCCAATAGTGCAGGCTGGCCGTCGCCCGGCCTGAAAGGCCACCCCCAAAGATCGTTTCAAGATGGTCAAAATGGCTGAGGCCAATAGTTGGAGCCTGCCCGTCGCCCGGCCTGGTTTCAGGTGGGATGAGGTTCTGCGAGCCTCCTTGGTTCACGCCGTTCACTCCTCGGCCATTACAGCCATTCTGGGATCTGGCCCCCCGAACCGACGCGCGCGCAGTTGCGGGCTTCCACACAGAGTTCCCCTGGACTTTGTCGAGTGCCCCGCTGCACCTACACTCAACCCAGATAACATGACGGGGCACGGGATTCGAGGATGTCAACGCAAGTCAATCATCATGCCTAAGCTTCCCGGCTCAGTGCATCGAAGGCGTCAAGGGAATTATCCTGAACCAACCACTCCGCAGTAGGAAGCCACCATCGCTGCTCCTAGTGGGCAACTGGTTTCAGCCTCTTAGTGCCAGGCTTCCCTTTTCAGGCATCGATCAGGATCTGCAGAGAGCGGCTCTGGACCACCTCCTTCCTGCGGATCTATCAGTACGGCGCAAAGGTCTTCAACAGCGCCGAAACGGAAAAGCGGACGGAGTGTCAAGCACCGCTGGATGGGACGGTGTAGACCCTACGCGGGCTCGCCGTTGTGGATCGCGGCTACTCCATCGTGCAACCCCATATGCCGAATAGCCTCGCCCAGATGGGCCGCCGTCGAAGACCAGAGAAACCCTTCGTCCAACGAAATCATCGAGAATGTGTCATCAACCAAGAAGATAATTTCACCGCTACCAGGATTGGGCGGACTCTGCATCGAAATGGAGACAGGTACCCGCCACGGGGTGAAGTGGTCATGGACCTGCTTCGAAGAGCAACAGCAGCCGGATGATGTTGCCCAGAGAATATACCAGCCACAAAACAAGCGCCCACTACCGAGGGACGAAGTCGACGGTGGTTCAGCGTGTACCGTCATACAGAGCTTCTGTGGAGAAATGGCAGGCAAATTATCCCCAGTTCTTCGTGTCGACGGCAGTGGGATGGTTCCGTGTCGGGACGGAGCGAGGCTATGGCTTTGAGAGGGGAACAAAGTTGCCAGGGATTGGGATGGAGGTTCCTTGGTGGAATCAGTTTGTTCTGCTACAACTGGCCGTTACTTCATGGGTCCTTCATCACAGTCGCGGGTTTCTGGCACATTGTCGGAAGTGAATGACCCGGGCAGTTCGAGTCGGGAGGAGCGTGGACGTGCTGTTTGATCCAGAGGCGAGGGTTGGGTCGGAGAACCCGCGTTGCAGCGGTGTTTGGAAGGAAAGTTGGGACATCCATACTCTTCGTGGTGTATGGTGTCCTGTGGACTATGGGTGGAATGAATAAGGAAAAGGAGAACGGATACTGGCACATACCTGCCATCCCTGCTGGCCCACTTCTCTCCATAGGCGCTCCTGTTGTTCTACAAATCCGATCCCTTGCCATCTTCTCCAGTATTCCTGCTTTGACTGGTCTCCTGGATCTTCGCGGGTTGAGAAAATCTACGACTCCGACCTTCCCCCGAGTTTCGTGGGCGATGAAAGAGACACAGTAACGTTCCAAAGAATGAAATGTAGGCACTCACCCACGCATCGTGGCCCCAGCAGTCCTCTTGTCGTCGCCGACGATTGCTGCGAGGAAGAACGGCAATTACCTCGACATATGCCTGTTCAAGCTTGTCCTCACACTCTCCACGCCTTGGGTTATCCTGCTAATTACGGCAGTTGACCGTGGTTTGCGTTCCGTCTTCCCATCCTGGACCGTGGAATATCCTCCTCCTGGTCGGGAAGCAATAAAACATTGACAGGTAAGCCTTCGATCCTGATGGACCGCCGGCGAAATATTAATATTTTGAGGTTTTTGGCCGATTGTTGACGGATCGGCCAACCTCCCTGCGATTCGTAGGGTTGTCTTCCTGTGTTTGGTCACCTAGATATTCGCAGTATATCTCGGGTTTTCCTTAATTCACTCTAGCAGTGCAAGAGCCACCATTCCTGCTGCTCTGCCGACTAGTCGGTGGCAGCCTTACCCCACTCGCCTAGGCCAGGAAAAGACTACAGTACTGGCTACGTATATCCAACCTTGCCTGACGACATGTCCATGAGAGACACCCAATACACGCAGGCTGCGTTTCAGGCGATGGCTCCCTGTCCAGCTCCTCCCCCACCGCCACCACAACGTCTTTTGCGAACGAAAGGACCGTCAAGGTTCATTTACACGACGTCCTTCCCGGCACTCGAATACGCCCCGGGCTCTGAAGACGAAACACGCTTGAGACGGGAGTTGGAGCGTCTCAGTGCTGTCTATCCGTACCATACCCTGCGTCAGCGTGCAGCAGAGGAGGAAGATGAAGTAGATGAGCAGTACAATAGCAATAGCAACCTGGTCAACAGGGTCCTGGGACGTCAGAATCGCGGTCTTGGCGGCAGGTCTCGTCGTGTTGGTTTCAAGTTGGTGCGTTGAGTATGCTGGACTGATAATCAGATTGAAGGCGTGCCCTGACATCTTGCTCCTTTCTCTTTGCTGTTACGGCTTCAGCTCTTCCGCAAGTTCGTTCGGCGACTCAGAACCTTCGAACGCGCCGTTGTGAATGTGATTTGCTGCAAGGCAAGCGCCTAAATCAATTAATGAATTCCCAGCACACAAATCCAACCGACTTCGACTTCAACTTCGACTTCGCATATGCTTTTTTTCTTGAAGTTCGTCGACATTGCATATTGAAGACCACGGCGAGGTCTTCCACACCAATAGACACCCTAGAGGAGCATCGGTCCGTACCGCTGCTTCATTACACGGTCTTCTTGCCAGGCATTGGCGGGCTTCCTAGAGGTCCACAGCTTGAGGTACGGAGGCTTGAGGCAGACACAGCGTTCATACGATACAACCTATGCACCACACCTTCGTGTTATGTTCTCTTGCATTTTACTGGCTTTCCATTCGTTTCCCGGATCGCTAGATATGTTCATTCACTCACTAATCACGGACTTGCTTGACGAAGACTTGACTTAGATACTGATTGTTCTTGTAATGCTGTATATGTAGATTTTTTTGAGGGTCTTGTCTCTTCTAGGGCCCGGCACCTTGAAGACTCGCTGAAATCGTTGAAACTTGATGAAATTTGTGGTTGCTGAGCTCAGTTGATGCACTCGTCAAGGTATGGATAGCCGAAACACGGTATATTCTGTCAATAAGGTAATGGGGGCTGTAAGGGCAAAGGAAGAGGGCAAGAAACATGCAAAACCAGCAAATCCGTAAGATGGAGCACAGTTGGAGGTCGTAGAAAGAAAGCAGCGGGAAGGAAGAAAGAACATTGGGGAATTAACCTGGGTAATGCGTCAAATGTGCTCTTTATAACATGCGCGTTGACTCATTAACGAGACCGACGGGATGGCTAGATTGCTGGGCGGTGGGGTCGGGACCGCCGCTTCATGTGGGCGCGTCACTTCTTTGACGTGCGCGGGAAGAAGGTTACAGCGCCGAGCCCGAAAGCGGGGCTGCTATGTTTTCTCACGCGGCATCACTTGAACGTCAACCCCACGACCAGAGCTCAATACAAATGGCGTCTTCTGTCTTTTACAAGTGGGCCTCTAGGAAAGACGAGTCTCGAGTAACGTTCGACGGGACTGGTATCACCGTATTCGATCTGAAGCGCGAGATTATCCTTGCAAATAATCTGGTAAAGGGTGTCGACTTTGATGTCCATGTCTACGATACAGCTACGAAACAAGGTCGGTGCCACTCTTAGAGTGTACTCCAGAACTGAGCTCAATCTTTCTTCTGTTGTAGAATTCAAGGACGATACCCACATTATCCCTCGCTCGACATCTGTCCTTGTCAAGCGACTGCCGGTCTTCCGTCCTGCTAAGACCAGGATCCCTATATACCTAGGGAATGCCCCAGGTGGTCCTGTCCCGACCTCGGAAACGGTGGTCAGAGGCAACGCGAGCTGGCATAAAGGCTCAATGAGCAAACGATTCGACGGAAAGGAAGAGCCGCCAACAAAGGCACCAGCTCCGGTTGCGGTGCGTCATCCTCTCTTCTATGATAGTGTCTGTACTTACTGCTTTCCAACAGGCGCCAGTCACTTCCGCTGTGGTCAAGGAAGATGAAGCTGCAGCCATGGCCGCTATTTTCAGTGCCCAGACACAGAACTGGGAAGAGACTCAGGAAAAGATGTCACAGTTAGTCTATCCCAAGCGGGCTTTGTGTAGTAGCGAAGACTCTAATGAACATTCTTTTTTTCTTGCCCATTTTATCTTTAAATTACAGTGCAACGTACATCACTCGCGAACCCCGTGGGGCATCATCGTTCGCTCGAGGCGGCAAGCCACATCCCACCTCAGATCGACCTTTACCGGCAAGTTATGTCTGCTACCGATGTGGACAGAAAGGTTTGTGGTCACACCTCTTCGACGAGTTCATGCTCTGAACAGAGTGATTTCAGGACATTGGATTCAGGACTGCCCAACGAATAATGATAGAGAGTTCGACAATCGACCACGAATTAAGAGAACAACGGGTATCCCCAGGAGTATGTTGAAGGCCGTTGAGAACCCCAACAGTGCAGACATTGGGCAAGGAGTCATGGTCACTCCTGATGGTGGTTACGTCGTTGCTCAACCTGACTCGTACGTTTCCCGTCATTCTACTAACGAAGACCAATATTAACTGTTGTATTTAGAACATCCTGGCAGAAAAAAAATATCTCGACCCAAGGGCCTTACGCTGGCCGAGGTCCGAGAAAAGATGCCTACCGATCCATCCCTCGCATGTCCCATTGATAATAAGCTCTTCCAAAATGCAGTCAAAACCCCATGTTGCGGGACCGCATTCTGCGAGGAATGTATTCAGACTCACCTTCTTGAGCGAGACTTTGTCTGCCCACATTGTAGCAAGAAGATAGCCTCGCTTGACAAGCTGATTGTCGATACGGAAGCACGGGCAAGAACGTCGGCGTACATCGACAAATTGATTGAGGAGAGCAGGAAAGATGCTGAAGGCTCAGTAAACATCGACCCCGTACGTCCTTCCCATCTTAACTTGGAACTACCTCCAATACTCATAAACTTTTCAGAGCGCTACCGGCGAAGGCGACGACCAAGAACAAGATATCTACTCTGACCAACAACCCGATATGTTCTCACAGGCTCTCGTCGACAGCATCCCGCAACTCCAAGCATCCATCGCCCAAATTTCCAAGATGCTCCAAAACCCCAACCTCCCAGCCAACGTCCGACACCAAACAGAGATGCAACACCAACAGCTCCAGATGCAGCTACAAGAAGCTCAAATGATGGCACTCGCGTTTAGTGCATACCAGCAGCAGCAGCAACAGCAACAACAGCAAGCCCAGGCGTTGGCTAACAACTACGGACAACAGTTCCAGCAACAGCAAAGCTGGACGAGTCAGTATATCAGCCAGCAGCCAGGTCCCGAGTCGGCATATCAGCGCTTGCCGGTGAATAATCGGAGGAGGAACTTGAAGAGGGATAGACCTTCGGACTTCCTCGAAGTTGGAGGAGACGGCGATGCGGGCAAGGTTGCACGGTATTGGGAGTGAGAAAGAAGAAGAGGTGCGCTGCTTCCGGAGTCGCGAGCATTGTGGAGTTCCGACCTTGCTATTTACCTCACTGGCTCCTTGGAAAGGTGGTATGAACCTTATTGACATGTTCTTCAGCTGGGCCATGTACGTGGTTCTTTGCCCAGGAGTTTTTAAGTGAGGAATATCTGTAGATTAGATAGTACTCTATAATAGTATATACTCGTCAATAAATATAGGGTATTGAAGAATAGGAAAGGAATGTGGGTATAATCAAGAATATCAGACCGCAATGTCGCAAGAAAACAAAACGAAACCCCGTAGAATCGGAGAAAAGACCCTAAGAGCGCAGCTCGGTACCTGTAAACGTAGACGATCGGGATGGGGCGGGATGATTGTGGCGATGGTCAAGGGAAAAACAAGGGGAGACATCGCCGATGCAGCTCTTGTGCGAAGTAAAACCAGGGCGTACTGGGCAGCTCCACGCAGGAACCGAACGTCCGTCGGCTGGGCCAGTTGATGTTGGTCAAGGAGACCATTCCCCCTGCCACGAAAGGCCCGAAATGAACCGGAAAGAGTACAGAGTATTCCTATTAGAACAAGTTCCGTAAGCCCCAGAGGAGGGAGGCGTTAGACCTAGCGCGAAGAGTCCCAAGTAGTGTACATTTACAAGGGAAAGGGGGGAAAGGAAAAAGAGGAAGGAATCAATCCGATGGGCGGAACCAGCTCGAGAAGCGACTCTGCGAACTATCAGGCGCCGGGGAAGGAGACTGGTAAGGTAAGATCAAGTGGAAGAAGAAAGGGGAAAGCGGTGGTTGCTTGTAAGGTAGTGGACGGATCCGCACGTAAAAACCCCTAGACTCTAAGAAGGATGAAACGTAGAAGAGACCAATGCCAAAATGCAGATCAAGCTGATATAGGTATAAGTAATAAATTGAGCATACGAATGCTAAGGAAAAAAGAATATATGTTTGGGGTCAGAGTAAGTTGAGTAAATAAATATCGAGAGGCATCGTCTATCATCGTGTGTGGCAAGCAAGTATATGGAATATGAAAAAGCCAAATCCAAGATTTTCGTCGATATCGTTCCGGAGCGTAAGAGGGGGACGTCAAGAAGGGGCCGAAGCGAAGCATGCACGCATGAATGAGGGACAAACACGGATGAGCCCAAGATCGGGCGTCCTTTACTTCTTGCCCTTCTTCTTCTTCGCGCCATTGACCACCGCGCCTGCTTCTGAAACCGCACGCGCGAGCCGTCCGTCCTTGTGCATCTCCTTGATCTCCTCCGTCGTGCCGATGACCTTGCCACCAACCAGAAGGATGGGCAGGTCAGACCCAGAGGTCAGGCGTCCAAGGATGGGCTTGAGAACCTCTGCATCATCACGCATATCGACGTCAACGATAACAGGTGCAGGAGAGAGGTACATGCTCGCGAGAACGGTCTTGAGTTCTCGGGACGACGGCGAATAGCGCTGTTCATACCACCCCATCAATGAAATAAATGGTAAGCTTGAGATTCTGATCCTAGCGAATGGAAGGAAGGGTGGGACTAACGACACATACCTTGGAGTATAGGAAAACTGGGTTCCTGGACCAGCATTCTTCCACCAGCTGCCGGACTTCGTCGGCGGCTCTTGGGTTTCGAGTGTCAAAGTCTAGCACCAGTTGGGGATCAATTGGCTTGGACGGGTCCACTGTCGGGGGGATGACGTTCTGAGGGAGGCTGGCAATGAAGCTAGAGATGGCTGCCAGCTCCTGCGCGGAATCGAGCTTGAGGGGCGGTCGGTGACGATGGCGGCCCTTTCCGCTGAGGAACGACGAGGAATCGTGTCTGACTGGCGGTACGACGGGAGGTGGTGAATCCGAATCTGGGTTCACTCTCGAGTTCTCAGTCGACTCCAATGCGACGTCTAGCTGGTTCGCCACCGGCGAGTCGACCCGTCGGAGGGCGAGCGCTGGTGAGAGCGACGAGCCATGGGCGAGAAAGATGTATGTCGAGAGAAATACGACGAATAAGAGGCCGACGAAGGTGGTGCGGTACTTGGCCTTGCGAGGGTGTAGCGCGCTGAGGAGCTGCTGGGGGGCGAAGGACGTGGACAACGATGAGGAGGGTTTGCGGTCAGAGAAGGGCAGAGAGGCCTGGAGCGGCGAGCGACTATCTACGCGCGGTAGAGACATTGGAAGGAGAGGAGGGGTAAGGAGCGTGGCGGAGCAACTATTAAATGGAAAGAGAGAAAAGTAGAGCCGGCCTGGGTCAAGTTTGGACCTTGTAGTTATCAAAACAAATATTTCCGAACACGGTTACAAATCAAATTTCGTCCTCTCCATTCTGCCTCCGCACTCGTCCCTCTTTTGTCCCCGACATTATAGACCATCCTCGACGTATTGCATTCTCCTATCGATTTTGTCTCTTGTTATCTGGACCAACCCGACAATTCCAGTTGTCGCCTCCCGAGCTCGACCAAGTCCTGTCACACGCTGTTCAGGGCTAACATAACCGGCGACCGAATATGTCATTTGTCGGGTTGTCGGTGTCAAGACCGTGTATACATGTACATATCACCATTTACCCAAGAATATCTATCTAGTAACTATCTAGTATCTACACATTACTACTACCTTCTCTGTACCATTTCATATGTGCTATCATTCCAATCCTCCACTCTTCGTCCACCCACCAAACTAAATGTCGAATCATCCGTCCCCACGAATCCCGCGGCCAAACTGTGTGCAACGATATCAACGAGCGGCGTTTGCCATTCTCCGAACCGCTCTGTAGTGCGGTCCTTCTCATGGTCGAAATAACGCCATCCCAGATCGAAGGCTTCGTCCCAGAATTTAGGATCAGTCTCGTCTGCGGTGGAAAGAATATATCAATCAGCTTTGTTGAACGCAGGCGAACTTGACGGATCACACTAGTATGACAGAAACACATACCTGATGTAACGAGGTAGTGCTTTACCACAATACCCTTCTTCACCAAAAGACGTTCCTCCACCTCTTTCACCCTCTTTACGAACTTTGTCAGATCCGATAAGCAGTGTCCGGGTATCGAGCAAGTTATGCCAAAGTCGCCATGTCGGGCATGGATCGCAATAAACTAGAAAAGGGCAGCAACGGTTAATAAGGATCTGTCTTTCTCTATCGCCGCACGACAAAGATGAGGATAACGATAGTGATAACTTGAAACAAAAAAAAAAAACGAAAACACGACTTGGAAGGGAATGAAAGAAGTAGAAAACTGCACATACCGGAGGCACCTCCTCCCCTTCCTCCAATCCAAACGCCCTCCTCAAATACCCCTCCGACCTCTCCACAAGGTCTCTATTAAACTTGACATGCTTGCCCACATTATTCCACGCAGGCGACCACGAAAACCTCCACTCAAACGGCTCCACCCCGGACGTCAAATAATACATCCTATCAATACAAGTCACCGCCTGCTCATCCGGGTGCAAGTCCTTTCCATGCCGACTCGACATCATTATCGGGAAATTCGAGGTAGGCTCGAGCGGCTGCCGCGGGTACACCAAGGCGGCCAGCTGCGCAAACACAATGTGGTCATCGTTATGGTTATTCGGGTCTCTCCGCACACGAGCGGGGACCCTAGTATACGTCGGGTCGAGACCCAGGTGCGCGATGAGATTTTCTGCGCGATTGGGCTCGCGGTTGGCTTCGGGCATCGTGGACCAGCACCCAATATCCTCGACTCCCTCGGCGGGGTCGTATGGGGTTAAGGAGCGCGAGGTCGGGAGGGACTTGACGTCTTTCCATTCGAGGATGGGTATGTGCAGGGTTGCGCGGAGGTCCGTGAGGTTGAAGATCTCGCCAAAGGGCAGGATGCCGGCTTCGCGGGCTAATTCAAATGAATGAATGGGTGGGGATAGAGAAAATCAGAATGACGTCCAATGCCCTATTGAATCGCGCTCGGGGAATGGGCGGAGGATGAGAGACTCACAGATATGTTCGGAAGGAGCGAACGGTGGTAGAATGGGTATCCGGTCGCTGAGTGTCGCCAAATAGATTAAATTAACCTGCGTTTCAATTGCGTCAGAGGAGTGCAACGATCGACCTGAACTTCATGAACCCACATAAGCCATAAATTGATTTGCTATCGCAACCAACAACCCAAGTATCAGACTCTCAATCCCCTCGAACAGGATAAGAATCGAGACTCACTAAATCCAGCAGTAGCCCAAGAAGTAATATAATATGTATCGTTTCTAAGATTATCTTCAAGGCGACAAAGAGCTGATTAGTGGACGCGTTCTGGACTGACGGCATATGTTACTCACCTCTAAATCTAGGTGTCGGATTGCCCAAAACGAACTGGGACGGGTCATACGGGGGAATCGTGGGAGGTACCTCTGCGTCCTGTCCATGCCCCTTGTCCGAGTTTACGTCTTCGTCTATAACGTGGTTCTCGTAGTTCATATTGTGGTCGGGCCGAGTTTCAAAATGCGCGTAGACCCGCTTCTGTACGCGGCCGTACAGTGAAAAGAGAGTTAATGTGCAGAAGACGACGACGATGAAGCAGCAGCCGAGATAAGGAATGGACCTCCTGGGCCCAAATAAGGGTGCCATTGAGTAGAGGTGTAGACGCCGGGCGAAAAAAANTTGGGTCAGCCCAAGGGGCGGTGTTGAATACGCGTCAATCCGAGTCGATGACGGTGTAGTAGCGGCGAACTTGAAGAGGGTCAGATAAGGCTGACTCGACTCGTTGAAAGAGACGAAAGAGAATCCTCTACAAGAGGTTGGCCAGCATCGAAGAAAGGAGGGAGGTGATTCAGCTGTCAGCCGCAATATAACAAAAATAAGGATAGCGTAATTCAGGGACATGAATGACCGGATTTGACAGGATGGATAGTCTAACGTACGGGCGGTCCCTCAAACGCACGATGCTGAGTGGCCTGGGCCGCGTACACTCTTCACCCACCCCTTAGCTTTCCCCTCAAAGGGTCAGGCGCCCCATATCCGAGCTCGTTTGCACCGACGGCGAAAAAAANTTCGCCCATTCGAGCTGTCGAAAAAATGCAACAAACCGTGGTTGTCCAGGAGCCCACCATTCATCAGTCCAAATTCAAGTTGATCGGTGGGTGCTACACCATATATTTTGAGAGCTTTCTATCGAAAACAGTGCTGGCACAACGACGGGGAATTCCGGCTGATTCGGGGTTGATATACCACCGGTGAACGCGTTCTACGTGTCGCGTCGCGCTTGACGGGCGTCGGGATTGACCAGGGCGCGGCGCCCAGTCGGACAAAAAGGAAAAGATTCGTATCTCAGCAAAAGTTCGTACTTGTGTACGTCAAAACCTCAGGATGGGTGAGAAGAAGGTCCTTGTCTCATTGAGAAGTCTGAGTCTTACGTTCTGTTCAGGAAGAGTTCATCATGGTAAAATACTTGGCAAAGCTCACAATTGATACCTCTGCCCGACTGCCGGTGGGCTCGTGGAGACACACACAAAGAGTGAACTCTTCTAGGACATTCGGAAGTTGATCCCTTCATACGTTTGTGATCTCGTAAATCTTTGAAGGGTGCACGCGACGCTTTCGTCGAGTTTAAATCGTGCACGTCATTATACCTCTATGTTGCCAGCAACATTCTGTGCCACCAAGGGCCATCAATGAGGACTCCTGAGACTATTATAGGATCTGTCCAGTCCGGTCCTTCATAGTCGCGGTCTCGCAGGGACTTGGATTAAGTGCCACAGTCGCGGATCAAGTGCAACTAGAAATATGATAAAGCCCTTGTATGATCATAGTTCATTCTATCGTTCATACAACCCAATGGATGGCGGCGTCCAGAAGCTGTATCATTAAATCGATGATTCAAAGGAATGTTATCTAAGAGGCCTAGATGCCTGGCGGCGCTAGCTTTGCCACTTGTCACATTCATTCAACGAGGCATGAAGCAGGCCTCGGCGTCGGTCCCATTAATGATCCGGGTTTTTGTGATCCGTGCATTCGGACAACGGAAGAACTCAGCCTCATCATAGGCGATGGGGGGATAACATCTCTGCACCGGTTGAAGGCTGCGTCAGTCAACGTGGCAGGGACCATGCTAATACTCCACGGGAAACAGGGACCCTTGTGCTGTTTCTGTGATCTATTAAGGAATGTTGGCTTGCAAAGAATGTTGGCCACAGACCAATGACGGTAAGAAATGATATCATGAATGTCATTGCGAGGCTGGACTCCAGTAACAACAGCGCGAAGATGACCATATATGTGATTCCATGGATTGAAAGTACTCTTGACGTCATGAAAGGGCACGAACACGTTTTGTGTGATTGAGCGGATGGGTCTACAGATAGCGATTAGATCATTGCAAGCCGGCGGCCTTGCGGGCAGCGATGGTCTCGTCGAGGGCATCGAGGAGCGCCTGCACCTCTTTGACGGCGTCTTTGCGCTGCTTGCGGGCCTGCTCCCAGTCCCTCTCTGGGGCGAGGCCATCGAGGCGGAGCAACGACTGGAGGAGGAGTTCGCCGAGGCGAAGATAATCTTTGGCCGGCGCNTGTGATGAGATACCTGCTGCGAGGAGCTGATTGAGCTCGGGAACGAGGGACGAGCGGACCGTTGCGAGCTCGGTGTGGATGGTGGTGAGGAGGGCGGACTCTTGGGAAGAGGGCGCGACGGGGGCGTCCTCGGTGGGGATGAGCATGAGGACGGAGCCGGCGGCGATATGATAGTGGGAGATGGGGGCGTTGTCATCTCTGAGGACGGCGCCCTTGTGGACGAGTTTGAAGGAGTGCAGCTGTGTGTATTCTCTGAGAGACTGACGTATTGCGGAAAGAGGGGTGTCCTTGGGAGGGAGCGCAAAGGCGAGACGGTCTCTGCCCCATTTCACAGTGACTGACATGGTGCAAGGGAGGGCTGATGACGTTATGATAAAAATGTCACTGATGCTGCCGATCGCTTGCTTGCTCTCCCTCTCCCTCTCTCTCCCATTCCTCCCAGACCATGTCCGACCACGACGACGCAGACACTCGCAAGCGG